>BMAO01029101.1:0-233227 GCA_019973975.1 Trichonephila clavata
GATATGAAAACAGTTCCATTAAAACAATTTCCAGTAAAACACCGCACGATATGAAACAGTGTCCATTAAACCGCATGATCAAATCGCGACAAAAACAGTTGGAGGGGAAACAATTCACACCAAACAACCACCACTGCACGTCTTAAAGAATGAAAGCACTGCAGTGAAAACGGGTTTACTCTGCAAAGCAGAGAGGGGAAACGTGACGAGTTAGTCGAAAGAAAATTAGTAAAGCTTTGTCCGCATTTCCAAGGCCGCCATGAGGCATGCGTCTGACCTTCGTTTTTTTTTATATAACCACTTAACAGTTTTTATTCTGTCATTTGATATCCAAAATTAGTACATTCTTACTTGTACTTTTTGTTTTTCGATTGATTTTATTACAGCATGGTCGAATTAAGGCTCTTGCACCATAAACGAAACTCAAATTCAAATTAATGACAAAGGAATTTTTAATGAAAATTGTTTTTTTTTACAAATTTGCATTGTGACTTTATTTAGATGGTAATGAACAATAAACATTTCTAAGTAAAGAAAACCGTTAAGTGGTTAACAGAGGTTGTCACAGAACCAGACGCAAAAAACGATTTGCATATGATTCGTCCTAATCCTCTCAAAATGAAAAAAGCAAGAAAACACAAAGCAGAAACTGACTGATTAGTGTTTAAGTCTTTCATGTTCTTTGATTTCACAAGAAATTAAACTGAGTTGTATTGGTAGTTGACTTGAATATACAAAAAACACATTTCAAAACTAAGAGCATAGTAGAAGTTGAATATACAAAAACACATTTTAAAACTAAGAGCATATTAAAAGTTGAATATACAAAAACACATTTTAAAAACGAAGAACATAGTAAAAGTTGAATATACAAAAACACATTTTAAAAACTAAGAGCATATTAAAAGTTGAATATACAAAACACATTCAATAAAAAAAGCACCCACAAAGCAAAGCATAGGAGTAGGGAGATAATTTGTAGAAACATATACACAAATTGAGTTAAAACCAACCCTTTCTACAATACAGAAAACAATATTAAATATCTTTGTGACCATAAGACAATGTATGCATGCCATCTTCACAAACAAATTTTTTATCGTAATAGGCAGTAACAGACACTTTATTTTGAACAACAGTTTCCAAAGTATGTTTTTTTTAAAGAATGCAAAAGATCATTGTGTGTGTGTATTTCTCCGTAAGTTAGAAAAAATTTAAACGCACACACTTTTTAAAAGTTAAGCCGACTTGGGAACAATTCTAATGTATACACAAATCAGGAGAAGTTGGATATCTCCCTACTCCAACGTAAATTTATTACATAGATTTCAGATGTTCCTGAATGTGTGTTATCCCTTCTAGAAGAACAGGGATTTGATCAACATGTACCGAATAGGGAGTTGCTATTTTACTCGACAGGCCGCCGCTCCCCTTTGATAAGTCTACGTTAAATTTTCTTTTTTTGGCGCAAGAGGAATCAAAGCTTTCTAGAAAATTTTAAAAATGAAGACTAATGAAGCAATACAGAAAAAAGCTCTCAACGAAATGTATCTAAGCGGAAAAGGAAAAAATACAAATTCCACTCACCATTTTCCATAGTTATCGTAGGAAGAACGGATTTATCCAAAAAGAACTTCAGAAATCAAGAAGGCGGTAAGAAGACGCGAACTGATCCAAAAAAAATGTAGCACGTTAGGAACTTCAGGAACAGACTAGACAAAGGTTGAAAGCCAGATTGACATTTTATGCTCGAAATGAAGGACAAATTTTTAAAAACGCAGTTTTTACAAATCTGATTATATAAAAACAATTCTTATGTAAGACAGGGAAAAAATAGCAGAGGAGGATCTGCGCGTTTAATCTTCAAGGAAGAAATGAAAGAAAAACATATCTAGCAGGAAATCTTGCGTAACAGCATTGCAACATGCATAATGAAGACACGACTCGAAAGTAAACGAACACAGTTTATCCGGAAAATAATTTTTTATTCAAGGGTTATATCAATATTATTACATAGAGTGTTACAATCATTTTTATGCTTACAATATATAACAGTTATCAGTGCATTCGTTACAGAACAATATTTTTATGTAGAGTGTAACAATCAGTTTTCTTGCGTATAATACATAGAACTAATATTCACTTTGTTACAGAATATTCATTTTGCACATTTAGTTACTGTCTTTGAGTCATGATGTTCAGTTTCATATTATGCTGTGCAATCAAATACTTGTCTGTAGACTGAAGGATTGTGCAGCTCACGCACAATAGCAGAATTGTTCAAAATCTTAAAATAGGCTATTTTCATTTTACAGTCGGAATCCGTTGTGTCCATGGAATAGGATGTGGCATCTTGTACACAGGAGATCATATTGTCGTACAGAGAATCGGTGAAACAATGGATCACATAAGCGTCAGAGGGGCTGGCGCGCTTTAGTTACATGAAAACCATATCTCGGTTCGGGAGTCATTGCTTTTTGGTGAATTACTAAAAGCAGTAATGAGAGTTCTGCAGCTTGTGTTGCCTCCTTTTATACATTCTGTATCAGCAGCGACCCCACCTCCCTCCATACATGTTGTAATTAGAATGCAAAAGATGATGAGAAAAATGTTGAAAACGTGTTCAAGCACGTTTATGTCGGTATTTATAGGTATGAGATATTTGATTTGAGTGTGGCGTCAAACAACACTTTTGTAGGCGAAAATTTTTAGCTACAAATCTTTGAATAAACTTTTCGTTGAATGCAATGTTATTCGAATCTAGAGGTGATAAAGTCTGCTTTCTCACAAATTTGTATAGGAAATGAAGACAAAATTGACCGCAGGTAAAGGACGTAGCGCTTTGGTAGCGACATTTGTTCCACATCAGTTTCTGTGAATTCTGTTTGATGAAGTTTAAAATCTTACCCTTCTTTGGAACTGAAGCGAAACTACAAAAGTAAAAACAAGTGTTGTTCCTAAAGGCTAACGCAACCCAATGGCTTCCAGGCTTCGCCCTAGAATCTAAATTTACAATAAAACGTGAATAGCCTGCTAGTGTCCTAGGCAATTCATCGGAAGCGTACACGCCTCCGAATTTGGATCGAAGAATGGAATCGCTGCAGGCGAGATTACATAGGCTTTGAGAATTCATTTTTAAAAATCAGTTAAAACGTTGCGGTTTTTGTCAATCTCTATGACATTTCGATACTCCGCATAAACGATTAAATTAACCGTTTCGGGTAGTGCCTTACTAAAGCGAATATCCAAAGCCAAATTCGAATTTCGTAGGACCGAATCATGCATTCCATCTGCACTGAGATCTGGCGTTAAATCTATTGCCAACAACGTGTACCCGTCCTTATATTCGCTATAACTTATATTGATATCTTGATCTTTATGATATCGCCCTAAGTCAGTAAAAAGGCTCATATAACATCTGCTATAACTGTTAGAGGTATCGAATTTCGGTTGATAGGGTTTTGAAGGAATCATGCGATTTCCGTCTAATAGGCAGAGGTATGATAAATTATAATGCTTAAAATTGAATGGATTGCTAGAAAAATCACCATTATATGCAGTATTAGATACCATACCCATTATTAGTCGCGCTGGTACCTGTCCAATAAATGCATTTGGAATAGTAATAGATTGCATTCCTGAAGAAAGCGCGAAGGATTTCACCTCTGTTCTGCGAAGGGGCATCTTAATCGCGCCTCTAGAAAGTGCGGTCTCGTGCGCTATTAAAATTGAAGGAGCGACCTTTACATTCCTAACAAACAAGAAAGCATGTTGTATAACTATTTTGAAATCTTGCGAAGCTGACATCAGTGCAAAGGCATCTTTATTTCTTTCTAATTTAATTTGAAGATTCACTGAATTGATCAGATATTTACTTTGATTGCCTAGATCGAAATGTAAAGCTCCTATCATGTTCATTAGTTTACTATCTTTGCAAATGTTATATCTAGTTTTGAATCCCTCCCCTGCGTTTAAAATCTCGGTTGCGTCAATCTTTCCTGGACTATCTCTGAAGAAAAGACCAGCCGTTAATAGCGAATCTTGAACAGCTTTTGGGGACAGCAAGGCATCGAACATGCATCTGTATGCATAATTCGCTTGTGAGGACACTTGCTTATCATTTAATGTTATGGAACATTCCGAAAATAATGTATTCAACAAATAATTGACTGGAGCTACTACGTCAGGAGTTGCAATATTTGATCCATTTTTTTTTCCGTAATTTTCACTTGTAAATGAAGAAATGTATGAGCTAGGTCTAAATAACTTTCTCCCACGCCTGAGAAAAAGAATTCAATCGGTGTTTTATCACTCAGAGATGCAACAGGAAAAATTTCGGTAAACGAACTTTCTTCGGTTGACAATTGCACAGGATTAACGGTAAACAAATCATAAGCATTAGATACACAAGCGCACGCTCTCTCATCCATCTTATGAGAATATATCTACCGCTGCTTTGGAATTCTTTCGGCTTCGCTTAGCACGCGGCAAATGATTCTTATTGCGCGATTTCTTTCTTTTTATACCCGAACCGCTTTGAAGCTTATGAAGAATGTCATCTTTAATATTTTTGGACGTTTATTTCAATCTCGCCCTTGTCGAATCTTTCAGAGATGTTCCCGACACAACATCTGACATTACCTTTGAACCGGTACTCAGAATATGTTTTCCTAAATATTTTCCTGCCTTCATTGCAATGGGAGATATCATTCGAAATAAATTTGAAAACATTCCATATCCTCTTTGATGGCTGACTCCTTGAAAATACGAGCCACCATTCTGTAACTGCGAACAGTAATAGTCCTGACAAGCTCTGCGGTCCAAATGCATCTTTCTCTTGCGAAGTCAGGACCGAAATGATGTCGCACATATACAGTTGTAGTTTTATACTATTCTTCGTCGGAAAGAAAGAACCAAGAGCGATTTGCCGCTCGTAAAAATAATACCATCTCCAGAACTACTTTTTAATTCGACTTCGATGCAGTCGATATAATTTTGACGCAGAGAAAAATACAGGGGTCTTTGATAATTAATAACAATTTGGTCTTCTTTGGTTGACATCACAGGAATGATGCGAAGTAAAGGTGCGATAGTATCCCCCACAAAATGAGATTCTGTAATGTCTGTATAGACATAAATTTCTGTGATTCCTCCGTCTAGTTCCAGTTGATAATCCGAAATATGAGTGCCACCGTGTAAAGTTGATTGTTTTAGTCCCAAGAGATCTTTTAACCCATCCTGGAAAGTTACGGCAGATGTATCGGGAATATGAATTTTCACTTTCTTATTAGCTAATAGATTAAACGCCAGATGTTTAAAAGAGCTGAACAACTGCTCTGCATTCTTATAAAATCCAACTTCTAATTGTAAATTTTCCGTTTTTTTCACTTTCTCTGGAACTGTCGGTTTATCCGTAATGCTTACCCGAAAATATTCGTTCAATGGAGGTCTGTCGATTTTTTGCAATACATGCATTGATTTCCCCTTCAACACAATATCCTTGGTCAAACTCAGCATACGCATAAAAAGGGGCGCATATAATAATCTTAATTCGAGTTCGACGTTCTTTTGAACTGTTATTCCGACTTTATTTACTTTGAAGTCAAAAATGAAATCTGCAGCGCCTCCAATTCCTGTTTGCATTAGATTGAAATTTATATGCTGAAACAGTTCATGGTGCATGTTTTCCAAATCGGTATATTCATGATTAAACCGAGTGGTGCGAATTATGAAATGCCGTTTTAGATTTCTTGCAATAATTTTCAAGTGATTGTCTTTGTTCGTTTTGGATGGTTTTCGGAAAACAAAACTTTCCGACATTCTTATAATTCTATCTTCTCTAGGTAAGTTCAGCATGGTTAACAACCGTGGGGCATTTGCTGCTGTTAAATGCAACTCGTAATTAGGAGCAATATGAACATTAATATTCTTGCGATCCAATGAAAAAGCAACAAAATGTCCGCATTTTTCTTCAATACTTTGATTAATTTCCTCGATAACATCTGCGTCTGCAGTTCCTTGCTCTATTTTCACTCCGATATCATATTCTGCATAGTCCTTTTCGATAATTTTTGTCTCTTCATACGTTATGGAATATTTATTATTATGGTTGCCGATGTTTAACCAGGTTCGCGGAACAAATATTTCTGATAAACCAACTTCCCATGCGCCTGTTAATATGATCGGACGAGCTAGTTTCGTTCTGAATGATGCTTGCGTATTTTTTGGAAAGAATTGAGTGCTAGAATTGCTAGGTAACGTGATGTAGAAATCATTTACCTCATCCATGCTTCCTTAACCCACGAATTAAAGCGCTCATCAAAACCCTGCCACTTTATATAATACTCTTTCTTCCTGCCTATGCCTTTTGTTTTGAGTACCTTTTCTATGCGCCAATAATCGTCAGAGCGTTTCGAGATTTTCTGCAGTTCCTCTGCATAGAATCGTCCTTTTATAGCTTCTGATTTCAGGTCTTGCAGCTCAAATGTAGTCGGATGAGAGAAATATACTTTTGTTACTCTAAAGACCTCATCACTCCATCCTGGTAAATACCCTCGTCGAAAAGTTTTGTTTGCTTTAGATATTCTAACTAAATCTCCCTTATTTAGTATCACTTTCGGGTTCTTTTCGAGAAAACCATATAATTTTTTGAAAATTTGTGGTTCTACTTCTCGAGTCACTTGTGAGGGGGCCATACCAATACTGCGATGTTCGGTGTCATTATACGACTTTACAAGCAAGTGCAAAATATCTACATACTTACACGAATATGAACACTCTAAACATTTTGTTTTTTAACGTTCTGTTAAACCTTTCAACGACGCTAGCCTTATGATCACCTTCGGCAGAATAATGATTGAAACTATGCCTCTGAAATAAGGATTTCAGTAGAGAATTGTAAAATTCACTGCCTTTATCAGTTTGAATATTTTTAGGCTTTGCTTGTTGAAACAAGTTTTCAAATGCATTTTTTACGGCTTCTGCAGTCTTCATTTTCAGAGCACTCACTCTGGCGTATTTCGAGAATACATCGATTACGGTAAGTAAGTACCGAAATCCGTTGTTATGCTTTCCCAAATGTTTTAAGTCCACTAGATCACACTGCCATAACTCATTTATACCATATGAAAGCGTCGCTCTTCGAAGAAATTTGTATCGAACGCCTTTATGAAGGGAATAGGGGTCTTGTGAGGATAAAAACTGTTTTGTTTTTTCGTAAGGTACTTTGGTGGTCTTTGATAGTTTCTTAATTCCACCGAAGGATGCAGGGTTCGCAAAATCATAATATGTCGCTTTTAATACTCTTTCCATTTCCTTTTCCTGTTCTTCTGTTTCCTCCGAGGCGTGTGCGGCCATTCCAACGTATCGTCGTTGTGACTTTCGCGTAAGCTCGTATCACCTCCTAGATTTTGCACTAGCTTCTGATTTCCAATCCACCGGGTAGGGATTTTTATTTCGTTGATAGCTTTCCAGAAAACTGCAAAGCCGTGAGGTTCGAGACCCTTTTTAACGTTCCTCATCAAATATGAAAATAGATCAATCACATTTGAATGCTTAACTGCCTGATTATCGGTAATCAATTCCCCCAACTCATTCCAAGAATAGCTGCGTGTTTTCAATTTCTCCACAATCGCCGGAATGAATTTTTGGAAATTTGCAGGCACAGAGAGAATGATATCGCGTACAATAGGATCTTCCGAAATATTTCTTTCCGCTACTTCTGCGGATTTTTCTTTAGGAATTTCCTCTTCAATTGTCACACGTACTGGAGGCTTAGGTTCGCTCACCATATGCCGATATTTGAGAATCAATTGGCTTAATAGTTTAGCTTTTGCATCATCTGAATAACTTGATGCATGCAAGAGATTTTCTATTTTACTTTCAATGTCATGCAATCCTGCGTCTGGGGTTTTAGAAAAGTACGATGTTGCTAATTCCTCTGGAACAACGGCCATGCGTTTTGACATTTTGATAAATGTTATATTCGGTTCCCTATTGCTTTTCCTATAATGCCTGCTAATGCCGTCAACACTGGCGCTATGAGAAAAGGGAGAGCCCCACCAATTTGAATTATTTCTTTTTTTTTTGTTTTAACGATAACTTTTTATTCCCGATTTTTCTAATGGCTTTTTTATATTTCCTCAGTTTCTTCACATCGACAGCAAGGTTGCCTTCTAGAATATTTAAACAAATCTCACAGAAAAGATGTAACTGACTTTTGTCGGCAGTACGTATAATTGCTCTTTTTTGCGCAGGAGATGCCGTGAGCAGTAGTTTCAATAAATGATAATGCTTCTTTACATTCTTCATTTTATCGGTACATAAATCCAATGAATTCCATTGGAATCAGGGAACACACTTTCTCTGAGTCGATATTTTTCGTCCGTTCTCGGGTGTAGATCCACCAACAAATAGTTAAAATAACCTTGCGTGCTCTTTTTGTAGGCATCCATAAACGATGCTGCTTTGTTTCCATAGAGTTGTCTGGCAAAGCATTGTATTTGTCCGACATCGCGGTTGTTTTTAAACAATATTATATACTGCGCATTCAAACTTATGTCTCGCATCACTTTATTTCGAGGAAATAGATTTTGCAAAATTAGAATCACACTTATTCTAGAATGATGCGCAGTGATAGTGAATAACTGTGAAACTTTCTCATCTAAGGAATGGAGATAATCATCAAAAATATAAAGGCTATCACTTTCAAACCTTTCAGGTAAGCCTTCTACGAATTTAATTCCTTTTTCTTTAATGAACCATTCTTGGAACGCTTTATAAGACCAAATAATGTTTTTGAATTCATAATCGTACGCTTTCTGTGCAATAATCTGTCGAATTACGGTAGTTTTTCCACACTGACTTGCCCCCACGCACAAAAGACAAGAAGGATGTTTCAGTTTGAGCATTGTTTACAGATTTTCCGAAATTCTTTTACGCTCAGTTGTACTCCCAATATACTTGGTGTCAAATATGTTGAATTTATGCTAAAGAAGCGCCGAATATCATATACAATTTCACTCCCTTTTTTACACTCATGATAGAATATTTTCCTTCCTATATGGGTTGAAAGAAAGCATGTGCTATTGTTTATATCAATCTCATTTTGAATTACCTCAATGTGATTTGATATTATAAAAATTAATTCTACGACAACGAGAGTAAATAAAATCAGAACACTAATATATTTTTTGTCCATTTCCTTTGACACCTGTAACGCTAATGATGTTTTGCACCGAAAAATTATCTTTTTATATTTTCTAAAATCCCTCATCCTTGAGAAAAGATAACTACTTTAGATCACGCGCTATCTAAAGTAACCTCTCCACGCGCTTTTCTTGCACAAGGCTTTTCAACCTTCACCTTGAGAGAAATGAATTACGCCACACTCTGTTTCAAGATTCTGCGATCACTTTCACTAACCTCGATTGAATTTTTTTTCCTCATCTCTCTTTTTTTTTTGTTTTGTTTAATTCTCGCAACGAGAATAGAACTGATAACCTTCGGAACCAAAAAACATTATTAACTCAAATCCTACGACGCAGCCGATTTAAGCTAATAATGCTTTAATCACAGACTCATTATTCATGTTTTAAAGCCTCTAAGAACTCTTAAATGACAAATTTTTCAATTTTTTGAAAAAGATATACGTTAAAGCCTTAACATAAAAACTTCTGAAGCTGTTGAAATATAAGCAGTGAAATTTATATAAAAACCCTATCGCTTTCGTATTTTTAACTTCATTTTTCTCAAAACAAGTCGACAATTTGATCATGCGGTGTTTTAATGGACACTGTTTTCATATCGTGCGGTGTTTTACTGGAAATTGTTTTAATGGAGACTGTTTTAAAATCGTGCAAACATATACTACTTATATCTATTTTCGGTTATTCTTGTGTTTGTAACTAGTTATGACTACAAAACCAATAATTATGGAGTAAATGGCAGGAGTAAATGGAGTTATGATAGGATTTGATATTAATTTACACTGGTGTCCAAAAGTTAAGCATAATTGATAATTATGTGAATAAAAAAGGAACTGTAAATCAGAATAGCGGGAAACGTGATATGCGAATGTAAAATGGTTATAAAATAAGGAAGTAAATCCAAAGAATGATAATAATTAATTTTATTATCCAAAGTAGCAGTTTGAAAGATATATGAGCATAGCAAGGATTCACACTTTAAAGAAAAGAATGAAAGAAAACATTAAATTAAATACTGATGCTGCAGTTTAATAAGGCGTGTGGTCACCTCTCTGACAGCCAGGCACGCTGCACAGCGATTTACCATACTTGCTATAAAATGATGAATGAGTTGTGGACTCAAACGGTTCCAAGCTTCTTGGAGAGCTCTCTTCCGTTCTGTAAAGGAGCTTGGTAGGGTGCGAAAGGGCTGCAATTTGTTTCCCGAGCATATCCCATACATGCTCGATAGGGTTTCAATCAGGGGAGTTCACAGGCCACGACATGCGCTGGGTGTTTTCCGTTTCAAGGAAGTCATCAATCAGCACCACTCGGTGACATGGCACATTATCTTCCATGAATATGAAGTCAGGACCGACAGCACCTCCAACCAAGCAAACATAAGGCTCAAGAACTTCGTCTCTGTATCTTTGAGCAGTCACAGACCCGGTGTCAAAGAAATGGAGGTCTGTGCGGCCGTCTATCATGATGCCTGCCCATACCATTATTCCCTTTAATGAAAAATGATGTCTTTCCCTTATACATCTTGGTTTAAAACGTGTTTTACGTTCTCTCCATATCGTTACCCACCGAGAATCACTACTCAGACTAAACCGGGACTCGTCACTGAACATCACATTGGCCCACTCTCCCACACTCCAATGTTGATGTTTCAAACTCCAGTTCAAACGAGCGCGTTTATGCACAGACGTGAGAGGAATGCAAACTGCTGGTCTTCTGACATACAAACCAGCATGATTGAGTCTTCTGTAAACAGTTTGTCTCGAAACTCGTATTCCTGTGACGACTGTGAGCGCCGAACCCAGTGCTGCCCCTCTGACTTCGCGCACTTATTACCAGATATCGGTCTTGGCGATGGGTTTTGACTCGTGGTCGAACTGATACTGGTTGTCGTGTAACATCTCCCGTTCTTTGAAACCTCTGCCACAGTCTTGAGATCACAGACTGATCCACATTCAGAATTCGAGACACTTCGGTTTGTGATCGTGAGGATTCCAGCATTCCAGCGATTCTTCCTTTCGTAAACATTTCCAATTGACTTTTTTGTGCCATCATTGACCTTGTTTGACGGTTAACAACATTCCTTCGCACAGCAGTTGCACAAAACTTGTCTGAACTGCCTATGCTGCGTTAATCGGTTTCTCCGCGTTCCAACATGCGCCGTTGTTTCGCGCAGGACGTAGTCGACTGAAAAGTTTTGCATAAACCCAATGTTTCTTCTTCACCCAATTAATATCTGCAAGAAATTTGGAATAATTTTATGAATATTTTCTCCATGTTTTTCGCATTTTACGATTTATGCTTAACTTTAGGACACCAGTGTATATCGTGCTGTCAAGTAACATAGGTGATGGGCCTCGTAAACTGAAATGCAGTTAAGTTCTGAAGACGACACCTGAGCTTGTCACCCACTCCATCTGAAAACACACACATCACACCACCGGGTAGATATTCAGATTCGACAGATTTAATGTGAATTTACACTTTTATACGGAAAGTCTTCGGTGACAGTGTATTTCGGTCCCACGACTCGACATCGTCATCTACGAGTTCGTGACAATCACCACTCGACTACCTTGCCCACTAAACATATATCGGAATGAGTTACAGTCAGAATATGCTTCTCTTGTTAACGACAGCAAAATTATTTCTTCAACACCGGTAATATCGAATCGAATAATTTGTATGTGTTTTGCAGATGTAAGGAAAAAGTTGTATCTAAGTAGAGGGGAGATTAAAAGTATTATGCTTTTATACTTTCACTTTGATTCTATGTCACCCTCAATAACAACTGGTCAATTCGAACATGATAAGTATTAATTAAGACATGCGTCTTGAAATCATATAACTATTCCCTGACATACTTTCGAACTTACCGCCGTATTCACCGTTAACTAAACTGGCTGTCAAAATAAAGAAAGTAGTGTTTCACCTGCATATCTCAAGATGACGCAGATTTATTCTATAAACCTGGTTCAGGTCAGTAATTTGTGATAGGGCTTAAACCTAAGCCACATTTAACAGCGCTTGTGCAGCAAGGGATTTTTCGTATATTTTCAAACAGTTTCATAGTAGAATATGCTTCAGCACCTACGATAGATATAAGTAAAAAAAAAAAAACAGATTTCGCAATCTGAATATTTAGAAAAATTAGAGTCCGAGAGAGAAAAGAAAGCAAGAAGAAGAAATGATATTTTGTAGCTGTTCCAGAAATAGAATAATCAGTCATGGTTATGGGATCTACCTAGACGAATGAGACCGCAAACTCGTAGTTTAGGAACCCGAGTTAAGAAATAGTGGCGAAGTGAAATTTTAAACCACAGTGGTTTTCTTTTACTTTACCTTAGTTACTTAACTTCGGGATTCATAGTCTGATGCAGTCAACGATAAATACAGCCATTAGTTTGGATTTCAAAAATATTTTTATATATTTCGCTCATTTTTTCATTTCATTTCGAAACGAATATTTTAGGTTTTGGTGGTAGTTATTCCTCAAACATCTTTTACTAGCAGATTTCATTATTTTTTGTAAGGCTTTTTTTCTGATCATGAGAAATGCTAAATTCATTGAATACTTTAAATTAAATTCCCAAGAAATTTGCTGTTGCTCCTGAAAGTCCTCAAATCCATCAGGACTAGAAATTTCTTATTAAATGGTTTATTATTTTGGAGCATTTAAGTGTTTTATATAATAACAAAATAGCCATCCATTGTATTTTAAAGCCAGATAAATGTTTAATTCGAAGAAATTTATTTTGCGAAACTAAGAAAATACTCCACTGAAAACTGCATCTTAAAATATTTTTCTTTAAGATAATGAATATATGCGTCTCAAAATCTTTTCTGGAATGAAACTGATAAAATATTTACGATGGGTTCCCCTATATATAATTATACCCATTCACTCTCATGCTATGACCCTGAAAATAATTTTTCATTTTTACTGCGCTGCTTCCTCATATCACATCTTGTTATTCAACTGAAAACCCCACTAACCTGTTGACGAACGAGATCATGCCAAAATGCATTTTAAAAATGCATTTCTCATCATAAGTACATGTAATTCTCCGTATTATAGCATGTTGTACTAGGAGAAGGAAATTCCGTCACTTGCCTTTTACGATGAAATAGGCAGAGTATTATTCTGGATTATGAGAGCCTCATAATAAATGTATAAAACCAGCTCTTGTTGCAAATGTGGTTATTACGGGAACTTCTAAGATAGTTCAAAATTTGTAAATCTCATGAAAGGCTTATCTCTTCGCGTCAGATGCAATTTTAGTCTCATGAAGGGTGCTTGGACAATTGGTTCTTTAACAATGCTATAAATTCGAAACGTTTCTGACAAAAACATTCTCACTCAAAATATTCCACTCTATTTTCGAAGAGAAAGGAACTGTTTTTATTGGCAAACAAAAGTAGGAACATGAGATATTTTTACGAATTGACATTTTTCTCATCATAATTATTTCTAATTACTTGTCCTAACCAGGAAGAAATAAAAAAGGTGCATGTGTTTAACTTCAGAATAAACTTCTACTTGAAAAAATATTATAATTTAAGATATTTTTTAGGATAATCAATCTATTAGCTCTATTTCATTCGAGTTCTAGACTGCGTTCAACACATTGCAATTGCATCCTCACAGGGCAATTAGTGAAACGTTTTAATGCCATCTGAAATAACATGAAAGGAGATGAAAGTTCAAAAGACTTAAGTGCTCGCACCCTCACCAAACTATAACTACAAACTACATTAGCGCTATTTCTCACCAACTCTTCAGTTTCAAATTTGAACATATTCTTCCCCAATCATTATACACATTGAATTAAATTTTAACTTTGGAACATGAGCATTTTTTTCTAAATTAATAAGCAAAAAATGAATCAAAAATAAATGCATTACTCTTTTTTGAACTTTTTTTTATAATTTTAACAAATATTAAAGTAATTTTTTTGCATTGAGTTTTTAAAAAAATGAGCAAAATTATAGTTATTAAAAAAGTGATTTTGAACTTAAAATTGGTTTCAATACAACTGAACAAAGTTTCTTTTATTTAATTCTATTTTAAAAGTTCGTTGATAAACTTTTTATTTTGTATAATAATACTTAATTTATTTAGCAATGAAGAAATTAACTGTTCAAAACAATTTGAGTCAATTCTTATTGCTTCATTAACTCCATTGCTTTTTCTAAATCATTTGACTTAGAAATGAAATGATTCTTTTAAAAATATTTCATACAAGTATGTCCAAAAATGTTCAACAAAATTTAAACGTGATGACTAAAGGGTAATATTCACGTGATACATAACACGTGAGCAATCGTAAAGTAACCCAACGTTTAATGCAATATGTTTCGGACCATTATCTTATTAAGAATTAAAACTATCATATATACTAAATATCTTTAAAATAATCTTCGATGCTTCTTTTTAGAATCTATAAATATTTATAAAAATACCTATTACATTCCATCAGAAACTTGAAAGTGCCATAATCGAGCGATTGATGCAAATCCACCTAAACGTTTAAAAAGTTGATCTCGTGAATTATATCCTTTTACTTGCCTGTTTATCTCGTTTAACCAAATTTAAGCTGTGCTATTAAAATGAAAACAAGAAAAATGTTTTCTCAAAATGATTTGTTTTTTATAACATTTTGCAAACTTAAATATTTTTTACTTAAACAATTATTTCAATTGCAATTCGTTCATTCACTTTATCTTTCTTACTAGGGAAGCACAAGAGTTGTTTCCGCACCAATTTTGGCATAAGTGTTACCACTGGACAAGATTTGGCATGTACATCGGGAATTTATGTGGAATAACATGTCGGAATTTAATTTTTTGTCAAGATATAGGCAAATTTATGTCACCAGATGTCTGTAGTGTCACAGAATAACGGGTGGTTATAATTAAAGTAAGCCTGCAGAACTCGTTATGCCTATCGGATTTTGAATTAGAATATATGCTATATGGATAATGGAGTAAAGGTTTCCGTAATAAAAAAATATGGCTCAAATTTTGACCACTAAGAGGAAATGTGGTTCCTAAAGAAGGACAAAAAATATGTTAGAATCGTTAAACTTCATTCAGTTACTGTATATGCTCAATAGATGCTCATTTGAAATGAATATCTTGTTAAAAGCACATTATAGCGTTTCCAATGGTAGCGCGAAACAATTCACGAGGTATCTTAGTGTCATGGCGTATAATGCTAGTTTTCAAATCAGGCAAAGTCCTAATTCCTCCTCTTTTAACATGGTATTTTAGAAATCCTCTCAACCAGAAATCACAGGGATTTAAATCTGGTGAATTAGGAGGCTATGTATCCGGAAAATGTCTATATATTATCTCCAAAGTTAGAAATAATCAGCACTTTGACTTGACGCCCAGTGTGAGATATTACTCCATCTTGCATAAAGATAGTGGTCTGCAAATATTGTCGTTCCTGTAAAGCAGGAATGACTTGCTGTTGAAGCAGTTCACTGTGCCGTGCACTCGTGACAAAGTATATTGACGCTTAAAACCTATCTAAGTGAGCGACTCGCTGGCGCAATCGGCTAGAGCGTTCGGCAGATACCTGAAAGGCTCCCGGTTCGAATCCCAGCACAAGCGTTTCAGGACAATGAATTATTACTTAATTTCTTTAATTATTACTTTAATTTCTAATACCTTCTTGATGTTTCTTTACTTTACCGGAACGGTGTTCCAGAATATTCCATTATGCTATTAAAGAGCCAAGAGCTCGATAAGATAGTCAGTTCTTGGTTTTGTAACCTAGAATGCTTCATCAGTAAATACTTGGGATAAAATCAATACGTATCTACGTTTCTTTATACGTGGCAATATTTTAGCACCTTGTGGAGTGAAAGTTTCAAATAAAAAAATGCCAGAGGATAAACTCAGGAGTAAATCCACACCAAACATTCACGTAATCAGGATGCAGTGGTTGTTGATGAAAGATATAAGAAGGAGAAGTATCTCAATGTGGAAACTCACTGTGGACTCTTCACCTCTCCATCTAAATAAATGGGTGGACCCTCTGACCATAGAATTTCCCAAGGCGATGCGTCATCAACTTCTATTCTCGACAAAATCGGCAATCATTATGATCTTGTAGTTTCAGCGTTTGCATCATGTAGAAATACGGATACAATTTTAAAATGTATGCAGAATTTTTAGTATTGTCGACTACGGAATTTCTAACTTACGTGACACTGATTGACCCCTTGCTGAATAATAGATGGATCTGGAGGTTCTTTCAACCATGGCAGAAGAGACTTCTTTGACAGCTTCAGTTCCAACTGGTTCCCACCCTCTTTCGGTCAGCACACCCAAATCTCCAGTCTCATCAAATTTCATGATCATCTTTCTCAAACCAATCCTCGATATGGGGCCTTTCGCAGATCCTTTAAACGACGATATTCATGTAGAGCAGCTAAGTCATTGCTGCAATTCTAATAAAACAGTTTTACCAGTAAAGCCTCATATTTTTTCTAAGGGCATGATTAACGATGACAAACGCACGCTGAATGACTTTCTGGCTATGACTGCAAGTTTAGATAGAGGTTTTACGGATTTGCATAAGGAATATTCAATAAAAGTCTCTGGTGGTCAAAATTTATATTAATTTTTTTATTGCAGGAATCTTTTTCCCATGATCCCTACAGCAAATATTTCAAGTTTCATCAAAATAGAAAAGCAGAACAGGTTCTACAGACCTCTGAAGAGAGTTACTTTAATCATAACCAAACGGTCTATGCAATAATAACGACAATACTCAGTTTAAGATCGCCTTTTTGGTATCATAGAAGAAGCAATATACTGTTTGTAATGTTGAAAGCCAACACGTTCTCTGGAAAAAAGAAAATGGAATCGGTACGTTTCATGGGTGAAGTTCCCTAGCACCTCGACCATGGGGTATTATAGCAGTACCTATGCATCGCGTTAATCATTATTTCTCACATTTTTTAATGTAAGAAATAATATTTCAGATTCTGTTAATTATGTGTTCTTTGCTTGCTTTGATTTATTTTTTAGAGTATTAAATGCTATGTTTAAAGCTATGACTCACTTGATAATGTCATGCGCTCTAGAATGGCTTCATGTTTCAATGCTTGTGATGCCTCGAATTAACAACCGTCTGCTTAGTGACACGTGATCTTAAAGTTTCGACGACATTTGTTCAGTTTCTTGTAACATTATTAATATAATAAGATGAAATTAAGCGAAGATATAACAAGTTGCAGAAAAGTTAAATATTTCAAGCAAGATAACTAACAATGAGAAAAATTTTAGTTTTTAAAATAAAATTATAATATTTATATTATAAGTAAATGTACTATAAAATTTGCCCAGTTTTTAATTTGAGGTGAGTTATTACTTTTTATACAACCTGTAGTTTTTTAAACAAAGTGATGATACATTTTCTTTTTGTTTTTCAAAAACAATGTTGATGAAAATATTTTATATTTTATAAAATTTTGCTCCTTATGCTAAGAATACAAATTAAAAGTATTCAAAAGAGAAACGTCCGAATTTTATTTTCAATCACTACACAGAATAGTAAAATATATTTTAGTAGTATTTAAGATTTTGCGTAAGAAAAGTTGAGAAAAAAAATCCATAATAATATTGAAAGTATTTTTTTTTCTTAAAAAAAAAGTTTCACAAAGTGGAAGAATTGTCAAGCAAATAAAAAAAAAAAAATATTATTTTGATAAATTTAATTTAAAAAAAAAATTACATTGATGTATTTGTTTTCTTCAGCATTTTTTATATTTTCTTCTTTCCAATTAACCGTATCGAATAATTAAATCTTTTAATGCGTTATCTCCAAATTTCAATACTCTTTTTAATCTATACAAAACCTTATCCATCTCAGTGTAATTAATCAAAATAAATTAAAAATAAAAAAACTTTTTTAAGAACAAGCTTTTATTTAAACGCTCTAAAAAGAATAAAATAACCTTTTCCTTCAAAACTTATTTTACTGTCAACTTATAACGTCATTACACAATTTATATGATATAAAAGCTTGTCGCGAGATTTAAGTACTCGTATTTACTTAGTTTGAATTTTTAAAAATTAAAATCATTGAGGTCAAGTTATTTATTTTACTTGTTTATCTACACAGGTAAATCTCGCGACAAGCTTTTATATCATATAAATTGTATAATGACGTTATAAGTTGACAGTAAAATAAGTTTTGAAGGAAAATGTTATTTTATTCTTTAGAGCGTTTAAATAAAAGCTTGTTCTTAAAAAAGTGTTTTGATTTTTAATTTATTTTTTACTTTTTAGTTATTGCTGGAAAGGTTTCTCAGCCTGTTCAACTCATTCAACGCTGGTTCAACATCCCTGATTTAGCTGAATCAATTGTCGCAAAAAGGGTATTAGACGAAAAACACAATTTTTTTTTTAAATCCGTAATTTTGTCAATCTTCGTGCATATCTTGAGTAATATTGTTCTACACACGAAAAAAAGGTTTCGTAAAATTATCTTAATAAATGACGAAGTTATTAAATGCTTAATTAAAATTTTGATTATTTTTTGAAAAATCTTAAAGAATATATTATTTATTTGAAATATTTTGAAGGTAAGGGATATATTTCTCTAACATATTAGAAGAAAATCTAGTTAGTTATTAAAAAACTTCAAAAGGCATTTAAATATTTGTATTAATCAATAAAATGCTTAAAATTCAAAACGCATGTTGTAATCAAAAAAGAAAGTTTTCTCAACTAATGATAATATTTTGCTGGACATTGGATATCTTCTACGTAAGAATCTATTTTTTTTAATTGCTCAGGTCTTTAATTGCTCAGGTCTTCAGAAACTTGATTTTGAAAAAATAATTAACCATCGTATTATTTTTATACAGTCAAACCTCCATGTAACGAATCTCTATTTTGGGAATTTCTCTATTTTAAGAACTTTTTCCTGGACCCAAGGACATATTACTCTTTTCTTCTTAAAATAACTCGAAATAGCGAAGTGCATTTCCTATTTAACAAAATTTTTCTTCTCAGATTCGATTTTTTTTCTCTCCTTATTTTTAAAATCTCTTTATTTGCAAATTATTCTCTTTTGGCACATTTTATGGATATCAATAACCATGAGCTGATTTTACAATGTACCTAACTCATCTAGAGAAACAAAATTGCCGTAATTTTTGAAACAAAAAAAACTCAAATAAAATTAACAGATACTATTTGTAATTAAATTTAAGGACACATGTCGTAGTGTGTGTTTAGATTACTGGTGATAAAATGAGGTATATTTAAATTACTTGTAGGCTTAAAATTAGAAAATTTCTTTAAAGAATTCATTTATTTTAATGTAAAATTATATTTTTAATTGAAAATACATTGCATTTCTGGATAATATTTTTCTCTTATTGTTTTCCTAGCGGATTCCTTTTTGATGAGTAAGATATATATTTAAAAAAATGATCCTTCCGATTCTGTAATTATTTTTTGTCTGAGTTTCATAGATTAAAGTTAGTTAATTTTTTTAAAGAATTTCTACAATACTCCATCTCAGTTTAACTTGGCAGCGTTGAGAAAGGTATACAATGTACCAATCTACTTGAAAAATAGCTCGACTTTTTTTGTTTTGAATTTAAATCCAATAAAATAGATAGAAATTTGTAAAAAAATTGCATACGTTGTAGAAATTAGATTATTTTTTCGCTGTAGAAATGTAATTATTTTTTAGACAAAGTTAATAAATACAGTCAATAGCGCAACGTTATGAAATTTTAGTTTGGCTGAAAACCGATTTTCGACGCCAACTTTTGTCATTGTTGTAAAAATAACATTATTACAACAATGCAGATGTATCAAAGTTGGCGCCCAAAACTAGTTTAATGTTTTTAATTAATATCTTTTTAATTAATTGCAATATCGGAATATAAATGGTCAAAACATGCATTGTCATCCAAACTAAACGTGTGTACAAAATTTCAGCTCAATAGGGTGAAGATATCAGCTTCAAAATTGAGTTGCAAGATTCCACCCGAACAAATTACATACATACATACATACATACATACATACATACATACATACATTGTAAGTTAAATAAAAGCTTGTAATAATAAAAAAAGGGAAAAAACGTAACTCCCGTAATTGTTTTATGAGAAAAGCATACTTTTCTGAATATTATTTATATTCGTTTAATAAAATATATTTAAAAATAATCGATTTTTTAAATAAATGATTTGAAACCCTTGTTAAGTGTATTTGAGGAGAGACAAGTATTATGGAATAGTCCGGTAATATGGAATGCCAAGATTTGGCTCTCTTTGTAGCTGCTAATACGTGGAAAAACCTAGAAGTACTGAAGAAAGACTCTCACAAGATGCATTTCAATTAGAGTGGACCAATTTTTGCTGATTCCGTACCACTCACTACAGAACAAAGTGTATTTTGCGTTTTTCAAAAGTTTTTGCAGGTACGTTTTTAAATATTTTTATCTACTAGCACACAAATGACTTGAAACTCAAAGTTAAGCATAATGTTTACTAAACGAATTCTAGTTTGTAATAATGTGGTTTTTTTTTTTTTAGCTAACAAAATGTTTTGCTCATTAATTTAAGTTATGCGAACACGTTTTAAATGACCAAATTCAGTCAAGACAGATAGATTTTTCTATTTATTTTTTATTTTATTCAATAGAGCTATCTTTTTACTTTACGAAACCTACTTTGTTTTGTTTCTACGATACCTAGAGGTCAAGTTACAATCCATTTTATAAAGTTAGAAAAACCGGAAGTGGGTTTTTGATCTACCAGAAGTGGGCATTTAAGTTGCTCAAAATCTATCATGGCGAATCTGATAACTCAAAATATTACAAATGCATTTCTATCGAGCTTTTTGAACCTGATATTTACGTTATTTTCTAGAGAATATACTAAAATATTTCGTATTGTATGAAAATATTTTTTGAGTTATGGCTTGTTATTTAAATAATGGTCTCATAAAAAATGTAACATTTCTTATAATGTTTACTCAATCAGCTCTAAAATTTTCAAATTTTAATAAAATTTTAGAACATTTTCTATATAAATGCATCTAATTTGTTTTAGTAACACTTTTATTAATATATCTTTATTACTTTTTTATTTAACTGCTTTGAAGTTATTCAAAAATATTGCCAAAATTTCACTTATAATTGTGATTTTTGTAAAATTCAGGTAATTTATTTTAAATTTTGATAGTTAAATATATAGTAATATTTATTGGTATTGAGTCATAAAAGAGCATTTATAATGTTTTAGTATGCTATTTTGTTATAAAATACTCCGGACGTATTCGGATACCTTAAACGTTCATTTTCTAAGATAACGTGTCGGGTATTATGGAATACTTAGTATTTATTCAATTATACCCGACGTGCAGCTATGAATCGTTCTATTCTAACGTATCATTTGTAATGAACTTCATGCCATCCACTAAGGAACCAGAAAATAAAGACGCTGAATGTATCTTCTGTAACGGAAATTTCTCCGAAGTCCAACCGGGGGAAATTTAGAAAACAGGAGGGAAGCTTTAATAAACAGTTTTGTCAAATTTAATTATCGATTGGAGGTTGGATATTTTTAAATAAAAAAATCGACCTGATTATATAAAAAATATTTATCATATGAAAATTCCTACTCCCCCATAGGAATCTATTTCCGTAAATCCTTTCAGAGAGGATTTCCATTCCAAAAGTAACATTGTGACGGGTCTATTCGTGAGATATTCTTACTAATCCTCTTGGGGAAACTTTCGGGCTAGCATTTACATTAATTCACAGCCTTTCAAGAAGAATTCGAGATCGATACATGTTAATTGGTTTGACTCTATAAAGTTTAGATTTTGTAGATGTAAGGGAGAAGGAACCATGAAACTGTCAAGTAAATGTGAACACTGAAGTATTTACTTCACAAATCTAGCGCGCGTTAAGGAAGTCACTGCTAAGATTAAATTATTAGATTGAAAATTTAAGATAGTATAATCACAATAGGCCATCGGTTCATTAGTGTTTATTCTTCTTATCTATTTCTGGCAGTCGGGTTTACTTAGAAATGAATATTAGGATTAATCGACGCTTTAGATATCACTCCTAGGTTTCTTCTTATACTAGTTTCACTTGTGATTGTTAATTGATTATTCAAAGTCTGGATAAATCTAATTGTTATTATGGAGTTTGTTGGGGATGCTTTGTTTCCCCCTATACCTAGAGACGTGCCAGACAGAGGGAGAGGGGTGCCAGTTAGGACCCCTCTCCCACAACATGCAGCCTTAATTAAGAAAAGTTAGATGCAGTGAGAAGATGGCATCCTTGTTAAAGAATGTACTTTTTCATAGAATGAAAGTATCGTCAAGTACTAATGTACACAATGCGAATTTACATTGAAAGGCATCACATTTAAATGCAATGCAACTTTGTAACTTAGTTCTTATTTTTGGAACTCACATGATTTGATTTCATTTAAGATAATTAATGTTATTTAGTTTACTTCAAGTTGAGGTTACTTTTCGTAATACTAACTAACCAATTCCGCAAAACTTTTTTTCGTTTCGGAATTCGTTTTGTGTGCATGTCTCGGGTAGATCAAACTTTGGAAATTATTCAATGCTTCTGTATGTGCCAACTATTTTGAATTCGAGAAAGAACTCTCATTCTTATGGAAATTCTACCCCCCCCCCTCACTCCCCACATGAAACGTAGACTTGTGCAACAATGTGAATGCTATTAAGTGAGCTAAGATCAACAAAAAGTAACGAAGGATACTGTGAAAAGACATTTTACCTTCAATTTATGAGAAAAAAATTTTGTTGATTCATTTATGGATTCTCAAATATTGACAATACATACATTTAGAAATAGCTTCAAATATTGGATGGAGATTACTATTCCGAAGAATCTTTTATTATATTCTACCCTTAGATATGCACTTTTTTCTATTCACATCAATGCAATAGTGTAATGAGGGAAATATAACTTCCATAGGATAAGCATCACATTCACAGTGACCGATAATTGGAAGCCTTATGTAACTTAAAAATAGGTCTAGACATCATTAAAAGTTATTCGGACTTATACAGAGACTGTTTAGTAAGCGGCATCATCATATGTTCAAATAAAAGCTCTTGAATTTCATTTCCAAATTTCATCGAAATGTGGAAACAAAGAAAACTTAGAAAGTGATGATAGAAAAATAATTACAATATTCTCAAAGAAAAAATTTGTTTTCAATGTAAAGTCCATATACTCATAAAGCCTATGTTTATTCATTGTCAATATTTCTTTGTTATGAATTGTATAATAAGTAACTAAAATTATATATTCATTTAAAATGCAAATTCTAGCTCTTTTTGTTTATCTCAAAGTCTTGCATAGAATAATGCCAAGTTCATTAACTGAATTCTGGCATTTACAATAATTAAATTTGTTTATATGGGATTACAGTACTAGTAATGCCTTTATTCAAATTCTACATCCCCAAAATAAAAAGAAAAAAAATGTCGAAAGGAATAAATTTTAATGAACATTTTGGTTATTAAAATTTATCTAATAGTTACCGTTTTTGATGCCGAGGTTTATATAATAAAAACTTATTTAAAAAATTAAGTATTATTCTAAAATTAAAAACAAACTTTTATTATTGTTCTGACATTAAAAGAGAGAGAGTCTTGATTCTGTAACATCGTACATGGTTACTTCCCGGATTAACAGTTTTTATTTCTATTTACCGCTCTTGCTCTCACAATAAAGGCGTAACATAGTAATTGCAATTATTGATATATATTTAGGAGAGTATTTTCAACTAATGAAAGCGACGCTAATATAAAAAATAATGATTTCGTTCTTGAATATTTTCAGCGGGATAAAAAGCGTATCTTAATCTCAGCACAAAAGTGTCTTAAAAAATAAGTCTTAGTGGAGTTTCTTCCACTCTCTTACACGTATATTATGGTAGATATATTTTAAAATGATTATGTTCATACCCAATATATGGTAATTTCTTATTTCTTTGATTATTAGTATAGATTTTAATAAATGCATAGTTTCATGAAACAGAAAAGTTTAATTTTTTCAAATTTTTAAGTGTGATAATGAAAGTTAAACAGAAATCGCAGCGTCTTGTTATCTATGTCAAGTTTAGGTAACCAGAGTGTCTTAATTTTTTCACCCACTCACAAATAGTAGAATTTATTATTAGTATTAATTATAGTTACGTGTGGGATGTGATGGAGGGTGTCAATTTTCGACAATTTTAAAAATGTGCTCCTCCTCGCTTAACCAAATGCTAGGAAATTTCTTTTAGTTTTTTGCAAAACACATAGGACCCTAAATTTTACCTTAATATAGTTTCGGGACACACTGTACTCTCTGAAAAATTCCAAAAATTTGGTAGAATGAGAGTGCCTCCCACTCAGTATTGGTATGTGGGGAGTATACTAGATCTGGCCCTAAACCTGATGTGTGGCTGGCGCTAACGGACTGCATTCACACGCCTTGCATTTGGCCACTTGAAGCTCCTCTCATTCTTGGAGAACAATGAGATACTCTCATTCTGTGCAAAGAGTCAAGATCACCAGGCTTAGTAATGAGGGCACATAATGAGCTATACGAATCTCAAAAGTAAAGATATCAACATGAATTCCCTTCTTAAGCTCGCCTTTTTAAGAGTTAACGGTCTGAGGGATCTTGTCTGACTCGTGAAAATTGGCAACAACAATAAATATTAGTTTCTATAATGTATCCCTAAATTTGATAACACGATGCATTTTCTTTTTAATTATAAATACACATAATGTGTATAACTGAATAATTATTGTATTGTTCTTGCTATAAGATATCTTAAAAGCAATTCAAAACTCATGCAAAAAATAAGTGATCAAATGATTTCAAAATTCCATTGATGTTACATTTTCTTTTATTTCTTTCTGCCAACCATAAGATACAAATAAAAAGGAAAACACGTACTAAGAGTACATAAAAATCCTATAAGGAAATTATAAAAATATTATAGTTTCCATGATATAATACAATTTTCAATGCATTCAGAAAGAGAAAAAAAAATAGATGAATGCAGTTTTATAAGGTTCTTAAATACGCAGAGAATTTAAAATATCTATTACGATTTTTATAAAGAGTATTGTAACTATATTTCCTCCTCAATAATAAATTTAGCAAAAAAAAAATTAAGTGCATATAAAATCCATTAAGGGAATTAGTTCTAATGAATAAGAAAAGTTCTTTGATATTTTGATACTAAAACAGACACAATTCCCAGTTTAAAACAGTGTGTTTTTAAAGCTACAAAATAATTGGGATAGTTGTAAATAAAGATGCGTAAAAATGCTTTTCCCCCTATTATTTCTATTAAAAGAAATTTGTTCGAATTTCGGAAATAGAACATTGTATTTTACCTCAAGGAGCTTTTAGACTGTTTCAGTTTTTTTTCTTAGTAAAACCGGCTTGTAGAGCCTCTAGTTCTCTTTCCAATTCAAGATGTTCTTCAGTGCTCTACACTGAAAAGCATCTTGGATTTACAGTTGACTCTAAGGAATTGAGCTTCTTCACGATAGCATTACATTTGTGTTTCAAACGTTCATTATCCAATCTGAAAAGAAGAACAACAGTATTTCCCTCCGAAGAAAGTCATTTTTCTTTCTACTTACCGTCTCAGTGAAGAATTGTATCCTATTTACCTTATATAGCTACACATTTAGAATTGCATTTTATTTTTAAAAAATTCTTAAGGTATATATTAAGTAAAGAAATAATGAAAAAAGTATTAGTTGTTTCCCTTCTACATAACAATGAAAATGTGTATAGTAATTCCCTAGTGTACAGAATATAGTGAAATACATGGAAATTTGTACATTAAAAATGAGCCGTTTTCTTTGAAATCGGAGTAAGTTCATTTTATATTATAAGGGGATATTTTTAAGGTTTTGTATTGGAATGGTTTGGAAAAATGTTGCTATATGTTAATACAATAATTTATGTTTTTTTAAATACTAAACTAATTTAATTTTATAACGTAATCACTTTTAAAGTATAAGTAAAAAAGAAATTTACGCGTTTGATGAATCCCTTTTAAAAAAAATACCTTTCAAAGTAAACAAAACATGAAAACCATTTTTACATTTATGAAATATTAAATATGGAATTTAAATTGAATGAAGCAATTTTTTAATGAAATTTTTATTCAATATGTCATAAAAATAAATAAATAAAAGGGCTTAATTACAATATTTCTACAGGCAATGCCATTTATATAAATTACTTAAATAACATTTTTATATTAAAATTGGCCATTTTTAATTTTTATCATAATTCATCAAAATTCAAGAGAATCAACGAAAGTTTTTATTTTATTAACAGTTTTGCCACACAAGTAATTATTAACAGTTTCTTGAAAAATTCAATTTTATTTGGATTTTTATAAGTATTTACTAAAAAAAAATTTTTTTTTCAGTGTCAGTTTTCCCCTCCGTGGCTAACTTTCATTCTACCGTGGTGAAACATGCAGAATATATACATTGCGACCATTTATGTCGCCATTTCTCCCTACCAATAGTTTCGCCACAACTTCAAGGCTCCGATACCCGATATAAACTCTCAGGAGCCGACTTACCCCAGTTCTTCGATCAGGTTGAACTTAGTAATCTGGCTAGAGATCTGGACCTTTCGAAGTAGGCAGTTGAATTGTTGGGCTCTATATTGAAAAGAAAACAAAAACTTATTGATGAAAGGATTCTCTTTTTATTGGTTCAAGAACAGAGAAAAAGAATTAGTTAAGAATACTTTGAAAAAGAAGGGAATCTGGTCTAGTTTTCAGATGTTCCCGGATTCAAGAGCTAATTATTAACATCTACGATAAAAACAAATGGAGGTAGTTTATAGATTCTGCACTGCACCAAGTGCGCATTTAAAGGAACACTCATTTCTAACAAAATAAAATATTCCGCCCACAGTTGAACCATTGCGGTGACCGAAAATAAAATCTTAAGCCAGGAGCCACGAGTTTGATTCTGAACAGCTTTGTTGAGACAATCACACACACAATGCAATATTAATCCCTCTGTATACAAAATTTGATGTAATGAAGCAGTTTACCAAAACTATCCCAGAAGATGATGATTGTTTCAAATAACTTTGCCAAAAGTTTTCAGATGTGTTCGAAGCCATGTTGAAGAAAAGGGTTCTTTGTTGGTTCAAACATCCACTAGCTTGTGAAGGATTAAGAATTCGAGACTTACATGACAGCAAAGAAAACAGAAGATAGGGTTGTTGGGTCAAAATACATTTCCTTCACTTATATGTAGACTTTTTTCCCGAAAAGTTAGGATAAATCAGCGAAGAACAGCGTGAAAGGCTCCACCATAACATCAAAGATAGTTCGCCCAAAATATCTTAGAAGATGGGACAAAAACATGCTCACCGACTACTGTTGGATGTTAATATGAAATAGACTTGAGATTGAATATAAAAGAACGTCAAAAAGAAGTTTCAAGGGAAAAATAGAGTACACATTTAAATAGAAACTTTGTTTTATTTTTGCAGAGTAAAATTTGTTTCAAGCTTTCATGTACACAGTCATAATATTTGCTCCTCTTGGTCAATCGTTTATTTTACATAAATTACCTTAAAAATAACGAATTAAGAAATAGCAGATTCATTTTTCCCTCAAAATGTACCTTAATTAGATATAAAAAGTATGACCTTCAAAGAACCTTCTTGTTTTTCTCTCGACCAGAAGCAACTTGGGAGATCTGGAGACAGTGGTCTGCATCCATTTATAGAAAAATCAATTGGCCTCATGAAGAACCGATATTTCCATAGACTAAACTGTACAAAACTGCTGTTGCTAGATGATGTATGCTAAATTGTTTGAGAGAATTCCTTTTCAAATAGAATTTTAGCAAAAATATCGATATCGAGTTTACAAAAAATCCTGAAGTGATGGGGAAAAAATGATAGTTTTTTTTTTCAAAATCAGGACACCAAATTACATAAAATTCCCTGAAAACCACTTTAGTATTTTTAGAAATTTGAATTTCGCAGCCCAATGTAATTATCTTTAAGCAACAGAAATTTACAGTTGGAGAGTTGCCCTTGATGCATTTCTTGCAGTACCGTAGCGTTTTTTATATTATATTTAATGCAATGTGTTTAAACGTAAGTTTTTAATGAAATAAATTGTTAGCAATATTTGTCAAAGCGTTTGAACTCAGTGTTCTAGGACTTCTGTTAAGGAGTCAGCTACCACAGATCTAAATAAAGAAATACTTTAGTTCAAATGTATATTAAATACTTGAGCTATCCTAAGTTAACAACTCAGTTTTAATAATTATTTCACGTTCATTTTTTTCACTTTTGGTTTTAAATTTAAATGAAGATATATAACATAATATTTCTTTACATTGAAAGAAAAAATCTCCATTTATTTAGCAGTAAATTACAAGTCATCACTTGCAAATTTAATACATATTTATAGGGGGGGGGGAAAACAAATCATGTACAAAAATTAAACAGTAAAAAGGATAAAAATATTTTATTCATAAAGTATTAAAAGTAACTTATTGACAAATTATTAAAAGTACCCTATCCAGAATAAAACGTCCAACAAAAAGTAATTACATAAATATATTTAATTTATATGAAGAGTTCTTTGTAATAAACATTTATCAAATAGCGTACAAATGGTCTTCTTAGTTCCGATGAGTAGCGCATGTAATTCTCGTCTACAGTCTTAGATTTATTATAGATTCATTTTGTAACATTTAATTAATTTATGTTTATACGTTCCATATTAATGGTTTATTTTGTAAGAATTACGCATTCCAAAATTCAGTTATTCCCACAACACCTCGGTTGTTTCCTAATATTTATCACAATAACTGTAATATATATAAGTCCGTCCCATACGCACACATATCTTTACCTTATCTCATGTTAATTTAAAGGATTGTTACATTTCAAAACGAAATTCGATTATATATATATATCTATTCTTTTATAAACTTTTACTACTAATTCAAAGCAGAATGTAACTTTAATTAGAAATTTAATTAAACTTTAGATGTCAAATTTATAAATTACTTTACTCTTCTATAAATTCGAAATGAAATGCATCACCAGACAATGGAAAAGAATAAATCTGCTATTCTAACTATCTTTTGTCTTGTATTTTTAAGGTGACTCGGTACCCTTTGAAAATTTTTTTTTATTTATGCATTTAAAAATTATATTTTAGCATTTCATATAATGTTTATATTCAATAAAACAATATGAGGTGTAATTTTGCATATATTATTCACACAATTTTAAAATCTTACTCATTCTGTATTTATTAATATTTTGACATTAAATTTTTTTGTAACATTCTTAAGGATGTTTTAAACAACTTTAGGGATCGATTTTACAATAACTTAATTGGTTGTGGAGAAAAAAAAATAAAATGTTAATACATATGCTAAAATTTAACGAAAAACCCAATATCTCTTACATTTCAATTATTTTAAAAAAAAGATTCAGTTTATAGCAAAACGGATCCCTAATTTTATTACATGCATGATTTATAACACACAGAGAAAAAATGAAAGTGATGGGATAATAATTGTGGAAGGAGTAGCATTTTGAATGAACTAATGTATTGAAAAAACACAAGCTGAGAAAAACCATTTTAAAGTTTATACTTCTGAAAAAAATTACTATTATAATCTTAAATAAATTTAAAATACCATTTTAAAACATTAGCTATACATTTTTCTTCAAAATAATTGCTTTTTCATGTTAATTGAACCCATATTTTCTGTAAATGATACATTTTTACACAGTAATAATGGCACATAAATATCAAGAAAACTCGAAGAAAACGTTAACAAAATGTTTTTCTGTTGTAACAGAAGTTTTAAAATCTTTTGATTCACATAATATTTAAATAATATATTTGTATGAAAAACACATGATGAAAAGAACTGAAATTATAAAATTATTAATATAAAATGCCTAAATTAAAAATATTTACATGCACACATTTTACAAAAAAAAAATACATTATTAAAATACCTCAGAAATATCCTGCTTTATAAGAAACACCCTCTTTTTTTTAATTAATATTTCTCTTTTTAAAATAGCTTTTTTTATCAATTTGTGTGCATGCTGATATTTGGTGTTTTTCCGTCTGATTCTGAATAATCTTTTACGGGATTCGAGCATCACACCAAGATCATGCGAACATTTCCCCAAAGGTATATGTAATGATTTTTGGGTCTCTCTCACAGGGCGTAGAGTCCCTTTGTTAAATTCACAAATTGCTTCCATTACGGATGTGTAACTCTGTCTTTGGACACAAATATCTCCTTTGGACACTTTGACCAAATCATGTTGTGCAAGCTTTCATTAGCGTTTTGGGTTCCGCAATTAATGCACCTTTCCAAAAGTTCATTTGAAGCAAGCCGTTGATAAATAGAAAGGATATGTGGCAAAAAACTTTCATTAATTGGAGTCCTAACATGTTGTTTATGCAGACCTGGATTTTGTCCTTTTGCTTTTGCGGACTGGTAAATGCTGTGATATAAAGTATTTCGAATGCTGAGGCTTTTGGTCTGTCGAAATGCTGTGATATAAAGTAGCATATATTGCTTTTTCATGGCGGGAACATTGCTTTTGTTTTTAGTATAGCTTTTTGGTAGTACAAAGTTATTTTTTAATTGTTGACTCTTTTAATATGCCGTGGCCTTTTCCTCTTAATGAAATTCCACGGGCCCTCGATTCCTTGACAGTATTTCGTAGACCAGTGCCCAACCTTTTGCTGACATGATTAATGCTCTCCTCTTTTTTTTATCTCAGTCTTATCCCCATACACATTTTTTCCTGTTAAATAGTTGAAGGTTTTACAATCCCCATCAGACAATAAGGTGCTATAACGAAATCCCAACGCTTGTGATCTTTCCCAGAGGATCAATGCAGCCTCCATTTCCATGGAAGTTGATGAGCCGGAATGATTAACATCACAATCCTTTCTGTGTCCTTCAAATTGAATGTTATATTCTGCACTTGAGTCTCCAAGTTCTCTTTTTGCTACAGTACAATTGCGACATACCTTGCACATGACTTCAAAATCAATTACATAGCCTGTAAGTATATCAATAACACAAGCTATGCCAATCAAAGATGTATGTCCACGCGTCAACCAGCTACCATCAAATGAAGCACTTATATCCACAACGGGAACATCAGTTGGTGCTTCGTAAGCATTTCTCACTTCACTGTGTACTTCTTTCAGCAAGTTCTCTGCAGCAATACCACAGGCTTTGTGAAGACGTTTAGTGCATTTGTTTTAAGTTCTCGAGGAAAAAGGAGATATATTTACTGCCATGCAAAATTTTTCAATTGCAGAGTAACCTTTTCCAATATTAGAGAATGATTGTGTGACACGTAAATTAATATCAGGAACGGTATTACCCTGCCTTTCATTAGACGTTTCTACAGCACAAACTTTTTCAGCACAAGAATTGCAAGTTAAATTTAACACATATTAAAATCCAACCTTTTTTCCAAGAGCAAGCTTTAGAGTTTGCTTGTCACAGTCAGGGCATTTTAGTTTCATAAATATTTTGCTGATTTGCTCAAAATTCACAATAATGAGATTTACAATTTCAGAATGTTCAGTTTTTTCAGGATAAGATAACTGCTCAATTCTGATGTTAAAAACTAATTTGTTTTCTTCTGTGACACATGTATTGCACCAACGTTTGCTGTTCATTTGAGCAGAAGGATTTCTTCGTTTAACTCGTGGCATTTTTAAGAGAAATCTTCAATAGATAATAATAGGAAAGATAATATTGAAATCTCAGCAGTTTCAGCAACAGTCTTTAAAAGACAGCAATCAGTAAAAGTCTTAAAAAAGACTTCTTTTCAATGTAAAACGTAAATAAAACTGGCACGATAACAGCAAAACAAACGAAAGAAGCGCCAAAACAACAACAAATAGCTTGTAATAAAAGTTGTAGTCACTAAAAAGTACGATAAAGTGTTGCAGTTATGGTTAAAACAAAGTAAAATTTATTTTTGAAAAGTAGTTCATAAAAATTAGTTTAAAATCACTGACACCTCTAAAAAGGGGGCGTGGTCGAATTTTTAAATTTGTTTGTTACATTTTTCAAATGAAATTTTTTCCAACTTCTAATTTTCAGGCATACAAAAGTGATATATCAATCGAAAAGTAATCGTTTAAAGAATATAACTAAATAAAAATAAAAAAACGATAAATAAGTCATTTTTGCGGTACTAAGAGAAAAGAATTGCGAATATGAAAGGAAATTTCTCTTCTCTCTCAACCTGCTCTTCTTTTCTGTTCAACGATATCCATTTCAGGAACAACACATTTAATAGAGCTTATTTTGCGAAACGCCTCTAATCACATCAATTCCTTCTAATTCACGCAGGGAATAAAGATATTTTTGTGACAGTACAGAATATTTGAGTCATGCATTTGATAGAGTACGAAATGTGTTCATGGCGAAATAGTTTTGCATTAAGTTAGAGACTGAATTTTGTTCATATGTTCTAAAACATAATTCATAATATCTAAGGAAATGGCTTGGAAGAATTGCAAAAGCTATGCTCAAACAATATGGTACTTTTTGTGGCACTCAAGCAAAATATTTTCCTTCTTGTAATGAAATACTTCATTTTGAAACGTTTAATACTATGATAACTTTACTCATACAATGGTTTATATGAATATAAAGTTAATAGAGGATGGTAATTTAGCCTCAATAATTATGACTATGTGAGGTTTCCAGGTATTTAAAAAAAACTGCATCAAACTTTTGTTTTATACGAGAATGTTGGTAATGCTCGAAAAAGATTAAATTCAGTTTAAAAATCTAGAGAATTAAAATCAATATTTTACTAAAGTATATACCACACACTACTTTGCGTGTGATAAAATATTATTATATTCATTACTTAGTACTATTATTATTATATTAAATAATATACTAATAAATATCTTACCCTTATATAATTTTTATGATAAAACAACCCATTCAGATCTTACAATTACTATTTTTTTAAGAAATGAATTCTTCTAAAAAATTGTAAGTTATGTTTAAAATGATTGCTTACCGAAAAAATTAAATTACTCAGAATAAATTACTTCTTGACATTTGAAAGGCATAATAATAAGGTTATATTCCTCGTTAAAAGTCAAATGTTCTGTTTTTTTTTTCGACTCTCAAAAATTTAGTAGAAATAATCAATATATATGATGCAACATAAATAATAAGAGGGAAATAGCAGGGAATACAGGTTAAGTATTTTACTTTCAGTTGCAGGCACAAAGCCAACATTGTAAACGATGTTTCTTGGAAAAAAGGTTAAGCCCCGAAGAAACTTATGGATAAAAAAGAATAGTTTAACAAAAAATATTTAAATTTTATCTATAGCTGTTATATAATAGATGCTTCATTAAACGTTTAATTTTTTTCAAAATACGAATACAGCGTTATGATGTGTATCGAGTATGTCTGACTGCCCTTATTTTATAATGGCAGGTGTATTGATATAGGGAAATAAATATACATGCAAAGATGGATAAATAATAATGCCCACCAAAAACGTTTTTGCAAGAAATGAACACTATAACTTTTTTAAATAGTAAAACTCGTAAAAATTAATAAGAATAAAGTGTTTTTTACCAATAGGTTAAAAGAAAAATGGAACATCTGAGATAAAGGCCTTAGTTCCTCAGTCCTTCTCTTCTCTTTTGAAACTCAAAAAAAAAATAATAACAATACATCTCCTTCCTATCAACCTCTCTTTTTAATCAAAATTAATTATAAGAAAAAAAGAAAAAATATAGAATATATTGAAATAACAAACAAATATAGACATGAAAAAATCCTACAAATTCCAAGTTTGGGAATGGAAGAAGTTAGTTACTTGATAAAAACTGAACCGCTCTTCCAGATTTGTTTTAGTCTTTTCCCTTGAAGTTGGGGTCTAAAGCAATGCGACGTCTTTGGGTGACATATCTAAAAATTTGAGATCAGTCAAGTGAAGAGGAAGAGAACTGGCCAAGAACCTAACTCTCCAGACTTCCACACAACGCCGATGAGAGCACTAATTTTCTGCTATATTCTGGTTTTAGCTAAAATAATTCCAAAAGTAAACATTGAAAGACTCTTCTTCAATTCGCACGTATTCTTAATTAGTTTTACCAAAATCCATGTACATTCTCCTGAAAGCATCTCTATCACGTTAAGTAGATATTCATTTTAATGCATATGTTACCGGCACAGTATAAAATGCCGGCATTCTATAGAACGCCCAAGCATTATATAGAATTCTCAGGCAAAGTATGAAATATGAGTTTTATTACATACTTTGCCTAGGCATTGTATAAAATGCCTAGGCATTCTATATAATGACCAAAGCTTTTTAGGCAAAGTATGAAAAAATTTAGTGATAAAGCTATTATATCAATGAAGTACATTCCTAAAAATACAAATGTTATTCTGACAAAATAATGAAAGAGCCATCAAAAAAATTATTCAAAATACTTAAAGGAAACTGAAGTTGTACCAAACAAAATTTATGCCTTTATTATTAAGGAAATTTTCATATAAAAAAATAAGAAATTATTTGTTGCAACATGCTAGGATTAGTGACATTTTGAATTACATTTTTCTACATTTTTCACCTAAAGGCATTTCATATGTTCGTACTTTATTTTACACTTAGATTTGACGAATCCTCGGCCGCTTCCATTGGACTGAGCAATTGATTGCAACTGTCAGGAGAGGAATTTCGTAGTCAGGAAAAGCTTTAATTCTAAGCAAGTTCTTAGGGTACAAAGTATATAATATGAATTATGATTTCACATATACTTATTTTAAAATTCCTTCAGAATTTCGAAGTAACCATACTTTTCCCACTTATTACAAGTGCCAATACATTGGCATTCGGAAAAAAATCAGAGTTTCACAACAATATCTTTTATTTTCAAAATAATTTTTTTGTTTTTTTGGCAAGGTTTACAAAGGTGGATTGTACAGCTCAATATCATAACTTGCATCATTTTTGCATTTGGTTGAAAGTTTTTTTAGAATTCTATCACGTCCTCAAGTGATTAAGTTAGTGAATATTTACGTCACCCACTGTTCAGCTATTTGAGGGCTTTTGGAGATGGACCTTGTAATTTTGAACCATGGTCAAGTGACCAGGACGATATCTGAGCTGAGTAGTAGTCTTCTAACTACTACACAACATCAACGGGAGGACGTTTGAACTCTCGGCAGGTTTAACGTGCATCGCTTCCCTACACGGCGGGACTTCAGCGGTACTAAGCTTGAACTATCAAGTCCTCAAAATCCATGATGTAATACTGTATAGCAGTGGTTTCTAACCTTTATATCTTCCTGACCGGTCAACGTTTGATGATTTTTAATTTTACCGTGCCCCCCCCCCCCGCTGAGGGTGAGACGTTGATTATTTATATTTTAGATTGTTTTAATTTAATAATTTTATTGTATTTAAGCATGCCTTCAGAATAAAATTCAGTTGCACCAAAAATATATAGAGAGGAATTTTACATGAAATATAAAGTGATTTCAATGGATGAGAAATGCACAAGTTAGAAATACATCCCAGTAAATACAATGGAAATAATTTAATACTCCTTGAATGACCCGATATCATTTGATCCACCGACCGGGGGTTGGAAACCACTGCTGTATGATACTGCCGCCTTCTTTAACAGGTTAAATGAGAGTATTTTTATTTTCTACAAATATCACATCATAACTATTCACTACCAATAATCCTTGGTTTCCTTCTTAATCATCATTTTAGCATATTGTACATCAGTTATTAACTTCTAATAAGTAATTCCAGTCCATAAAAAACTTTTTTTGGCAGCATTAGCTCGAATTTTGCGCAGCTCTTCGTCGAATAGTTGCATCTTGTCTCTAGACCAAGGGTCGGAAACCTTTTTGCTGTGGAGTGTCAAACCAATCTACAAATATGATTCATCGTATCACACAGTAGGGCGTTTTTGAAACAATTCAAAAATTGACACATCTCTTGAGTAATGTATAGTACCACTGGGTATTGCACCGCGTGCCACATGTAACATAGGTGACTGACCCCTGCTACAGACCATGACTCCATCGTTAACACCATAGCTTGCTTCTCCATTTTTACACAGCACAGGAAAAAACAAAAAAAGTTTTGGAAAAAGTTTAAGTAGAGTATTTTGGCCTGCTGAACAAACCGCAATGATCAAGTGACAAATTCTGAGCCTTAAGCACACGTTAAAAATCTCGTGTTTTGAATGCAATATTCGAAATGAATTGGAGATGTATTTCATACATTGCCGGCTAGTTTTATGCATTCTATACAATGCCTAGGCATTGTATAGGATTCATAACTTCATAACATAGGATTCATAACCGGATTTCATAACTTTGCCTTTAATATATCAATGATTTGTAACTTATTGCATCTATTACAACATCTGTGATGAATCTATACGATCTTTGACTAACTTCTTCTTTTTTCCTTAAAACAATTTATTTATTTCAACCAATCTTCACCGAGAACCAGGCGTGATTTATGTAAATAAGATATATTATATAAGTTCGGTTTTCACGAGTTAAGAAGTTAAGTGATAGGAAGAGAGAAGTTAAGTGAATTAAAGATCGAGACGTCAACACTAAGTTGTTAACAATCGTAGATAGCCTGTTACGTGTGGAGGTACGCGAGGAGAAGCGGATTAAATATAGTGAAAATCCTTATTACAGAGAGAGCGTGGATTCTTCACCCATTCTTCCAGACACTAAAAAGGCCGAAGTCGTCACGAAGGAACAGCTGATATAAAATATAAGGTCAGTGATTTTATCTGAGATATTGAGATTATTCGCACGTGGCGTAGCTGTAATTGTGCGCGTTTAAGCTTTCCTAGATTCAGTTGATATTCTGAATATTCCGCTAGTAGTGATTCCCCGCTTAGTTACTCCACTGTCTTTTGTTTTTCAAAAATTGATTAGTGTGTGTCTGAACGTATTTGCTGATAAGAATCAATAAATCTATTTGAATTGCAATTATGTCTTTTGATCATTTAAGTCCGCCTACACATCTTGCAGTATTTTCAGATAGACAGGGAGGTAGTAGAGTAAGGGGTGGCCTGAGGCCACAATACATTACCTAACTGAATCAAATCTTATTCAGTAGCTCAAGGTATTTTTCTTAAATTTTCAGCGATACATTAAGATATTTCCTCAATTTTCTGAGAAAGTATTTAGAAGAAGAGTCTTGAAATCCTACAAATCGTGTCATACTTTGAGGCCATACATAATATTTTTAAAAAAAACATTTCTCTCAAATCTATTGCTATATTTGATGATCGTCTGCCAGTCAAAACTATCAGATGGTGTCATTTAGTGTAAACTCTCACTTTTTAGGAAATTTTCTAACACATCACACATGAAATAAAGTTAAATGACAATTTCGTATAATCTATTGCATTTCATTGCTTTTAACGAGTATTAAATGAACTGTATTTAATTTTCAAAAACATGCGAAGATGAAATAAAATTATGAATACTCTCGATAAACATAATGCAAATTAAATATCCCATAGTTGGTGACAAATACCATCTAGAAGATCCCCCGAGAAGGAAATTATTTTACACGAACCTCACAAAAGAGAGAGAGAGAGAGAAAATGTGTAGAATGCATACTAAAAAGATCACTTTCAGATGTGTTCGAACATTGAATTCGCTGATATATTTCTGTCATATCAACAATATTTTCTGCCTTGACAATAATTACTTAACTAGATAAACGCCTTTCTCTCAAAAAAAAATTATAAAGACAATGTTATTTTCCTGAATTCAATGCTTGTAAAGATCATGCAAGATTCTATTTAAAATGACTAATGCCATAAAAAATAATTAGAGATTTTATTCAGAATAATTTTTTCAACTGTTCTTAAAACTGAGGTTCAGAGAAAAAACACAAGTATAACATTTTTATATTAAATGCGTGATTCATCTTGAATTATTTCCTATCAAATTAGTTCAGAAATATACATAAGATACTTACAAAAAACTGTGTCAAACTAACGCGTTTGTAATGATTAAATAGACGTATGAACACACACACACACAAGAACATTTAAACAAGAACGTTATAAATATATTAATCTCGAAACATACTTTCCCGCGGAGTTATTACTTAAAATGTTTGTAAGTGGGTGTTTTGTTTTAACGATTTCAGGGATGATATAATTCTTATATGTTAGTTAATATCAGTAGAAAGTTTTAGAAGTACAGAGTGTCCGGTTTAAAGTATCTAAAAGCTATGGCTTATTATTACGGAACTACCCATCAAAATGTTATAAACTGTGTATCCTTGGATTGGAAATCCCTCTGAAATCTTTTTTTGGGTCTAGTCCGATCAGCCGCACGTGGGCGCATTATTGATTTTAAAAAAAATTCATAAGTAGAATTTAAATAATTGTATAATTAATTTTATCCCTTTAATCGTGTAACTTATTTCCAAATAACGCATTTCTAAACATTTTAAAAATTTTTTTATAAAATAAAATAAATGCATTTGGCTGGAAAAAACTGTAAAATATCTATTAATGTTTAATGAGATTTTACACGCAAAAGGTGTATACTATGCTATTATCACATTCTAAATTAAAGCAGTTATATAATATTGATAAGGTTAAAAGATTAAAAGAAAAACTACCAGCTTTTTCAGTGAGAATTCAACTTGTTTCCATAAGTGAATAGTTTCCAGGAAAAAATATTGTTTCTAATATAAATAAGATACAAATAAGTATAATAGAGACAAAATGTTCTGCATTGAGAAAATATATCGATGTGTCACTTCCATGGCTAAAAAGGAATCATCTTAAATAGCGAGGGACAGCGGATCCATTAAGAATTTCGTTCTTTTCCTTCTTTTAATCAACTTTTTTTTTTCTAATGATGCAAAATGAGCATGAACATAAGCTTTTTAAGAAAATGTGTAAGAAGTTATGCCAGCTCTCTTTATTAATGATCTAATCAGATATATTATTTCATTTTTTATTGCACAAGTCAGCCTATTTTTGTTTAATTAGTCTAATACTAATAGTCTTTTCTAGGTAAAATATTAACATGGAATTTACGTGCAACATTCCTAATTTTATCATAGGCACTTAAAAAAGATTTCATCTAGTATTTCCTATCTTTTTTCAGAAATTAAAAGCTATGAGGAACATTAACATACAATTTTCCAAAACAATACATTTCTATTTGCTTAAAAATATGTACTTGTTACACTTATTTCATTAGTAAAGATGTGTAAGCCACAGCAAAAGGTTCAGTGCGTTCTTTGGTTAATGGAATTTAAATCAATCACGCTTGTACAGCGACGTGTTAGAACAGAATGGAATGTCTTTACTGACTTGTCTAATACAATTATCAGGACTCGTACCAAATGAATCACGCACGCGGTCAACAGTGCTTTCTATCACGAGAACTTAAGGCTACTTGCCAGTCCTACATACCAAAGTTCCCGTCTCCTTTAAAGCTCATTGGTGCTTAGATATTAATGTTGGAGGATAGACATTCCATTCTGTTCGAACACGCCGATGTACATGCATGACTGATTTAAATGCTTTTGCTCGAAATGTGTTTTTTTGAAAATTCTCAAACAAGGACAGAGATTATAAAAAAGTTTTGAAGAAAATGAACTGTGTGAAATTTCTTTTGTATGTTCTGTATAATAGAAAAAGTGTTTTAACCTTCAAATTTATTAATCACTGTTTTATTACAAAATTTACAGTCCTATATGTTAATATAATCGCTGTTATTTTTTAAGCAATTTCATATACTAAGATAAAGTGCTCTAGTTTTCTTAAAAGTTAAAATATCTCTTATCCAGAAAGTCATTTTTAAAATAAATAACATAACAACACATCAGAATTGAAAAATGGAAAATTTGTTTATAAACTTTTAGTACAGAATGGGCCCCGTTTATGTAAATTTTTTGCAAATTTTTACCAATCTTTTCCCATTTTAATAATAATAATTCCTTTTTCTCTTCTTAATTTTAGCATTTTTTAAAAAAATGTATTAAGCAAATCTAAACCACAAAAAAATTGCCGTATGCCAATTTTTATAACAAAATGGTAAAGTAGTTGGATACCTTAAGCTGTTTAGCTTTAGTGCTTGCAGAACTACTGGAGAGGGGACCGTTTAAGCATATGGGATCATATGGGATTTTTGCTGGACGTCTTGAGAATATTGCATTAAAGCAAACAAGTTTGCAGTGAAAATAACTTCTTATAATCGTTTAGACCCGATGGGGAGAACCATAAACAGGCTTGAAGTAAATCATTATTAAGCGGAGGTGGCTTGATGGTTACGAGATGCACCAAAAGTGGTCTCCTGGCTTTGGTATGAAATCAAAACAAGTGGTACCGTCACCCGGAAGGTCCGCCAAGGCGACCACAGAGCAACGACATCTGTGATAGCTATTTGGCTTTAAGCGCATAATAACATAGGAGGATAACGACTCCTCAGCTGCTGTGTCTGAAAGAAGAATTTCCAAGAAAACAGTCTGCATTTGACTTGCAGAGACTGGACCTTACACCCGGATACCATTCTTGTATGTCCCTTTGACAGCATCCAACAGAAAATATCAGTTATTATGGAGTAGAAAACGTCAACTGGGGACACCACAAGAATGGGGACGTGTTCTTTTTAGTGTTGAATCGATATTAACCAGACACAGTGATTCTAGTCAAGTATTCATCTGGGGAGAAAGTCGAACTTGCTTTCATCCCTTCTACGTAATAAAACTCAACAGATTTGGTGGTAAAGGAATTATTTTGCGGGACGGCAATGTTAGGCAATCGAAAACCATTGATAGATTTCAATGCGGGTACAGTTAAGTCACAGGTCTCTAAGGATGAGGTCCATGAAGTCAATGTGAGATTGATCTGGATGGTGTGGCCCGGACTATATTTTAAGGGCGGTATTGCGCAGCTCTATAGAGCTCACACCATTAATGAAGTTCATGAAGAGGATATTCACCGAATGGGTTGGACCTAGAGGTCTTTGGATCTCAATTCTGTTTAGCATGGTATGGCCCAGGAAGAGTTTTCTCAGCTCATACGCCTCCTAGGATCCCCCTCCAGGAGTTAAAATTCTCGCTTTCAAAAGAATAGGCTTGGTGGCCACAAACATTTATGGAAACCATCATAAACAGTATAACAGCTCCTTGTGAGATTTGTTTATGGTTGCACGCTGGGTGCACTCCATATTAGACAGACTTTTCCCAAGTTTAAATGCTTTATCGTTGTTTCATGATTTCATTCTTTTTGATATGCTCTGTATCTTAATTCAAAATTAAAATATTTTCCATATTGTTATCCTGCCATATTCTTTCTCGAATTGTAATATGTCTCTGTGCCAGATTCTGTGGCAACACAGTAAATAGTTCATCAGTTTTCCAAGATTTTATGTTTGTGTCCTTAATTTGGGACTTGAGTGTAAATGTATATATAAAATAGAGACAGATTTTACATAATACATTCGAAATTTTGTTATAGGCATTTAAGAACAAATTAATATTTTCATTTCTTTTTTTTTAATTTTTAATTAAGAGAAACTACGTCATATATAATCTAGATAGCTTCATTTGTATCTGAAGCCATTTATGTATTAAGAAATTTTTTTAATAAGCGCTAAATTTAGAATGAAATTTGTGCTATTTTATAATAAGGTTTGTCATAATACATTACGCAATTATTAACTTTAATACATTCGAATATTTATGAGGGAAAGATTCTTCTCTTTCATTGAGAATAGATTCCAATAATAAAAAGAAATAGGTCATATAGGTCTAAGCAAAAATACATTTCCACGATTTCCTTTTTGTTTATTTAACCATTTCTATTTCCTCCCCTTGAAACCGACAGTCTGAAGGAGCCTATTGTCTGGAAACAATTCCATCTCGCTCCACTGGGTCATTCAACCCGCGATCTCTGCTCGTAGTGGATAAAAAAAACTTTTAGGGAAAAACTTTTCGAGTTTTCCTTCTCGATTCGGTAAATCTTTTGAAGCGAATTTCCTTTCACTCATGTCAGATCCTATCTATTAAGACTCAGCGGAATTTTCTTTTCGAACATTTTGTCATCTGTTGCCATTTTCTTCTGACTTGTAACGGCAACGGGGATTTGCTCTCTTTTCTTACGTTTTTCATATTCTGTTCCTTTTTCATTCATAACTCTTAGAACATAAAAATAGATGCCAGGGAAGGATTTAAGCACTGAATAAATGGAAAAAATATATTGCATTTATATACTTAACAAATAAATTCTCCAAGTACACATCAAGTCAAAAATTATTTGCTGTTTATTAAAAAAAGTATTATTTTTTCTATTATGAAAACTTAGATATTAGACGTGAGCTCTTCTACTAAAATTTTTACTTCGAGTCCTTTATGTGTTGGAGAGTCATTGTGCTGAGGTAGAAGCTTTAAATTCAAATAATTTATTTTTCTTACATTAAATTTAATTATTTACAAAGCATTTAACATAATTGCATAACTAATTCATTGCAATAACTAATAACTCTTCAGTACGACAAAAAAAAATTACTGAAATAAAGGACCAAATCAAAAATTCAAAGGACTTGTTCAATTAAGTATAGACAATCACAAAATGTTACGATTCATAACATAAATCACTGATCATTGGGTCTTTCTTTTATAAAATAAAGGTTTCTATTTAATTTCATACTGTAATTTTCATTTCAAAATTTTACTTTTGAAACACCACACACAACATCCCTTTTTATATAATTTGAGGGAAGTCATACACGTGATGTTTGTAAAACTCCTGTGGCGTTTCCGACCAAGATATATACAAATGGGGTATTTCTGCCCTAGATATGCCGATTCATTGAAGCGACACGCAAATCGTACTTGTGGATGGTGAATAAAAAGATTACGCTCGAAACACTTGGGAGCCATTTTCCTTTACACACCTTGAATTGTTACGTTGATCGGGGTTCGAGAATTTTATGCAAGTCATTTGCAATGAGCAAAACGGTTCTTCGGGAACAAGGAGGTTATAATGTCGAAAATCAATCCTTAAAAAACAGGACACACAGCAAAATTCGTTAAAAATTATTCATAAGCAATCTCACTCGTCGTACTCAACAGCTGAAGTAATCTCTAATCAGTCGACTCTTCAATGATTAAGGCAATACTACTAATCGCTAGTGAAAACAATACTAACTCATTTTGGCGAGTTACTCCCTTTTTATAGGTCTCATGGATTCTTTTCGAAAAATCCACTTGTGATCGCATCCATTTTCTACACTAATTTACAGAAGAATCCATAGGGTGGTGAACTCGCTAAATGGTCACCAAAGCCTCCAAAATAATCGCCAAAAATGATGCCAACTTGGCTCTATTGCCAAGATTTCGCCAAGTTTCCTTTAATCCGCCATTATAATGCAGGGAAAGGCTTTTCTTGCGAATATTACGATTTTTAATATAAAATAGATGCAACATAAAGTAATATAAATATATTACAAACCCAGATATGAATTATTTACACTATTTTAAAAGTTCATTACACAAAAGTTCGTAACAACATGATTGCAGTATAGAGAAGCTTGTTTTTGATATTCAATCTATATACCTATCTTGAGTAGGGGTCTCAGGGGTGTTAACTTTTTCTGGAGGGCTGGAAATATAAACAATTCTCAAATACATATAACTCTTTTCAATTTAAATTAAATAATTCGAATCTTTTACACATTATTTATAAATAAATAAGGCTTCAAAAAAGTGTAAAATGCTTAAAATATAATCATAATTTTAAAAATTATAAGCATATGAAAATAAGAAATATTTTATAAGAAATATTAATTCAGTTTTACTGCGCGTACGCTATTTTCTAAAATAGTAGCTTTTGATGCATAAAACTTTGTAGAATTATAAAATGTATCATACACTTTAAGCCCTAGTAAATTAAGAATAATGTGTCTTTTGTATTTCAAAATATTTAAAAATATTGAAATTTTTTAAACAAATTTTGAAAATATAATTTTTTTTTATTTTTAAAAAAATATAATTTATTATTCTATTTATTTAAATTTACTACGGTGTAATAAGGATACATTTAACTTTATAAATCAACTTATTGCTAGTAATTAAAGCTAATACTTTTGAAAACAGTATGCGCGCAATAAAAGTTAATTAATATTTCTTATAAAAATTTCTTGTTTTTCATATGTTTATAATTTTTAAATTTTTGATTTTATTTTAAACATTTTACATTTTTCTGAAGCCTCATTCCTTTATAAATAACTTGTAAAAGAATCGAATTATTTAATTATAATTTAGAAGAGTTATATGTATTTGAATATTGTTCATATTTTCAGCCCTCCAGAAAAAGTTAACACCCCTGAGACCCCTCAATAATGTACTTATGTACTATAACTAACATATATTTATTTAACATAACTGACGTATATTATTTGATATATGTGTATTATTTTACCAAACCTATATGAAAAATGTGAGTAGAATAAATAAAAAACATGCATCGTTTCAGTATTATGAGATAATTTACTCTGTTTGCCTATTATGTGATTAAATACAACCGTACTTAAGAATTTAACTCTGGTCGTGCAGTTTTCTTACAATTTTTTACAGATTCTAAATATATACACGTATCACACAAAACTGTTCATAATGGTAATTTTGTTTCATATTCCTTTTTTAACTAATTCGTAATTCCTTTTAAATTCTTTATAAAAATTCATTTGCATAGTTGCAATTACTAAGTGGAGATATCTGAAACACTCTGTCAACAGGACATGACGGGGTCTGCAATATTTTGTTCTCACGCAAGTCATTTATTAGTATTCTTAAAACAATCTCTGTCACGGAGTTCTTGACGAGTTGGCGGAAACTTCCATAAAAGGAGGTTGATGCAGAGAAACAGCGCTATTAATAATGTTGTCATCGGAACAAAATGGTAGTTTTCTAGAATTAATAAAATCGTTTTGAAATAAAGCATTATTTACTTTTAAAATAGGCATCAGTAACTGAACAATAACGACATAAAGGAAGTGAAGAATTCCTAATATAACTAAATAACTCGTATTTGATGTAGCTAATTATTTGTACTCTCGGCACTAAATTTGGGAATTTTAAGATTTCTCTTCACCACAGAAAAGAAACCGTACAATTACAGACCTGAGCAAAAGCAAACCCACTTGATATAAACAACTTCTATAATAACTAGCTTTTATATAACTACTATCTTTGCAATACCTATAATTATAGTAAAAACAACAATATATTTACATACGGAAAACTACTTCACCACATTTTTAAAATCACTTAAGCTTCATAATGTGCTAGGCATTTTATAGAACAAATAATTATTAGTACAAACCAACGAATCAAGAAGCTAATATAAAGGCTGTCAAGTTTCGAAAAATGCGTTGTGGATTCAAGTTAATCACCAATTACCTAAATAAATTTTAATTTGGAACTCACAACTGCATTCTGAAAGATCTGTCAGAAATTTAGTCTGTTCTTCACTAAAAACTACACTGGTTTTTTAATATAAATTAAAAACATTTCATTGACACCTAGTTCAGTTTGATATAAATTTATTAAACGTATTATTTATCATAAATTAGTTTTTTTTAAAAAAATGAAAACTTTGTCGAAGTTTAAAGACGATGAAACGAATAATTATAATTTCCATGATCGAGCTCAAAATAAGGAAAACAGTCGTTACTGAAATCACAAGACTTAAACTGAAGTAATATAGTGTAATATTAACAAAAATTGTAAACTAGTAATAATATTTTCTTTTCGAAAATCCCGGAACTCAGTGTTTTACACAAATTTTGGCAATTTTTCTTCAAATTTTGTGAGTGGAATTCGCGATAAGCACATTACAACGAAAATCGCCAAAGAAAAAGACAAGCTAATAAATTTAGTTTCGCCTACTTGAATTCCACTTCCTTTATTTAATACATGATTAATGATCATTTTAATATGATTCTGTGACTTATTTTACAGCATTTTAATCTATATTGTATTAGACTAGTCTTATATCTCGACTTAAAATAATGGAACAATTATTTTTTAGATTGGTGCATATGAAATGTTGGAATCTATTTACACGTGAACGTTTGTTTCCCTGTGTGTTTTCGCTATCTTTTGATAAAGGCAAAACCTCTAGTCATATTTGTCCATTGGCAGATTCGTATTTTAATAAGAATTTTCTACAAATTGGTCACTTTTTTTTTTTTGAATTTCTTAAGAATATGAATTCCACGGATATTAGTGTTAGGATAAGCTCTTGGTAATAATGCTGCAAAATCTGCACTCATTATAAACCAAATGTTTTAGAATACTGTTAACAGCTTTGGTTTGAAAAATTTCGGTCTGGTGAATTTCCCCACAAAATAAGTTGAAGGGAAGATTCCACACATCTGCGAAAAATAATTTTGGTCTGTTAAAATTTTAATCCGGGACATCTTTTTCATTTTTTAAAATAGATTATTAAGTATTGGCTTAAGTACAAATTAATATGTAATTTCAAGTGACATTCAAAATGTTACATAATTCTTCATTGTTACAACTTCCTTAAAACTAACATTGTTAACTTTTCAGGGGTTACTAAGACCTCTATTCACACAAATTCGTAGCGAAGATAATGGTTTACAAAATCCGTGTTATAAACGTAATAGTTGACTCATTGCTTCTTCCTTGAAGAACGCCGGAAATCAAATTACCCTAATTAGACGCCTAACAAAGTGAAGCTGAATATCATTTATCAAACTGGAGTAGCATTAGTGATAAAACTGGAACTTCTATTGTTAATAAATTAAACAACTCTAGTCATCTTGTCATGTGCACTTCCAGGGGATCCCCTCGCATGTAAATATTTTGTGTAATGAGGAGGCAGATGCTTTGGCGAAGGAGGGTGCCAGAGATTCTCTGGCTACATCTAATTGCCTGACCTATCTTGAGCTGTACTCTGCCAGAAAACTTATTGATAAAAAGACTTGGCTCGCCCCCGGTTCATATTTAGTATCGAGATGACTCCCCTGGATATATCCCCTTGCTATGAATTGCGACAATTTCCAGATTTCTCAGTGGACATTTAAGAAGTCTTACCTTCTAGGGTGGACATGAATCCCATCCGATTTGTCCAAAATGTAACACCGACTCCAATTCCTGGTTGCCTGGGTTTGTGCTACGACGACTTGCTAGATTTTCCTATGCTAGTTTATGACTTTTTCAGGGTGAATAAACTCATAGATCTCGTTTAGCAGAAGCTAGACTAGGAGATACGCAACCACAACAACATAAATATATAGAGAGAGTGGGCTAATAGTAGGAATTAAATAATATATATCGGTTAGAGTAACCATGATTTCAAGAACACATTGACACACATAAAAAAAACACGCCAAATCAAGTCCATTATTGTGGTTTTAGGACAATGTATTTTATTGGATAATGCCGCTCATATTAGTGTTAAAAAGAGTTTAGAAAGGCTGTCGCCATTCCAAGGTGCTATCATCGATAAGTATCAAGAATATGAAGTACTTTTCCATTTTGCTGAAGCAAATATCACTAAGCACATTTTACTGGCGATAATACACATAATATACATAAACAAGTAATATAAAAAAAATTAAATTAATTCCTACTTAGATCAACAAAAAAAAATTATATTAGTTACATTTTATTAAATATTTACAATTAATATAAATATGTAAATTCATATCACAGAATCACTACATTAAGTGGAAATTATTTTTTATTAAATAATATATATAAATAAAAGTAAAGAGAGAGTGAACTAATATTAGAGAGGAATTGAAAAATACTAATAAATGTTAGGGTACTTACGTATTATCACAACCATATTGGAGACATTATATGAAACGAAGTACATGGTTTCCGTGTTCGATGCATGCAAAATCAGGGTAGCCAACTTGGCGAGTTATCTTGAACGTTGGTATTGTTGCGATAGTTCGTAAGAACCAATGCTAGTTGTAAGAAATTTTTGTTCTTACGCATTATTGCCACAATCCCAACGCTCAAGACAACTCGCCAAGTTGGCAAACCCGATTTCGCCTGTGTCGCAAGCGCTGAATTGGAAAATATGTTCTACGTTTCATTTATGTCGCCAATATGGTTGCGATAATACATAAGTACTTAATTTCATTTTTACTTCAAATGCATAAATATTTTAATATCATTAAAATTTATTTAATGATTCTTTTGCTTCTTTTCTTCACATGAATTCTGCCAGATAACTTTCCAGAAGATGACGTGCCGTTCCTCGTTGTTTGCTGTTTTGTCATTTTGTGCTATCCCACATTCTTTTATTTTTTGCGAGTGCGTTTTCGTCTGTGGATCAACAAAATTGTATTTATGATTAACTTTGAAATGTTCGAAACTGTCCTCTTCCAGTTTTTCAGTGCAGAATGTTTTCTACGAATTTTAAAATGGTTAAAGTGTAAGGGGGGAGGGGGCTTCGTGATGTCAATTTCTTTTGGGACCGGAATCGATCGATAAGCTAGTTTACTTAGCGATAAGTGTCCGGAAGCCAGAATGAATTCATTATCTCACCATGATATCTATATAAAAATCATCAAATCCAAAGAAAAATCGCCAGATCCAAAGGCCCTTCCTATACTACACTTGAGCCACTGCGACGAGCTGGAAAGTTGCAGCGCCATTGAATTTCGTTTCCAAAATACAATTTGATTCATAATTTTTTTCAAGTAGTAATTTTAATCAAAACGCGGTTCACTGTAAAGAATGTGGCATTTACTTCCTCTGTTCTGAGAAAATCCAAAATCACCACTGGGTTATCATCCATTCTTCACGTCTTAGGAAAAGTCGATTTTGATAAGAAAAGGCCGCAACCTATACTTATAACTTGGTGACAAAAGGCTACCAGCGGGAATATTTCGTTTGGCGTTGGGTATTTCGTTTTCGGCGACATTATCGCATTCTCAAGGGAAATGGAAGATTACCAAATAAGATTTTTAAATCATGATTTATGCAAATATACAGTGGCTCAAATTCTTCAAAATCTTTAACAATTTATCGTCCAGTGGGCTAATACGTATAAATACTAACTATCCCTTTTTTTTCTTCCCATGGAGTGGGAGCCCACCGAGGTGCACATTGAAGGAATGGAATGGGAATACAGCTACCACCAGGGGCCTGAACCCATGGACTGGGAGGACTTTCCTGAGGTAAGAGTCTCCAAAAAGACATATGTGGTGAAACCCATTTACATTCAGTTCTTTGCATGTAGACACAACTCTTCAAGCGCTCAAAAATGTTAGTCCACATATTAATCTTAAATCTCCTTTTTAGGTCGAGATAGATGATTACTCCCGAGTCGAACAAGGTGAGTAAGCATTTAGAACTTAAGACTAACCTTTCTTTGCAGGAAAAAGTGGTACCTTCAGCGTTAGAAAAGGTGAGTCCTCCTCCTTCCCTTGAGGTTGCCCGTCGCAAGATCTGATCAAGAGTAAAAGTGAATACTCCTCCGGTTACTCTAATTTCTTCTAAGCGAATAATACTTAAGGCGCGTCGACCACTTCCTCCTAAAATCCAGCTTATATATTTCAGTGCATTTACAATAAAATATCCATTGTAATTCACTATTAGTATTTTCGGGAGCAATAAAAGCGTTTCTTCAGTTTCCATTTTCAAATTAATAAAGTTCTCTTTTTTTTTTTTACAACTAAATTCACGAATATGTGTATGTAACTTTTCTTCTTTTCGCAAATATGAGCAAATTATTAATTCATAATCCTCGATATTACCAAACAGGTTTCAATAAAAGAATCATTTCACAAAAACAATGAAGCTAAGCTCAAATATTATTTTTATATTTCAAATGATAATCAAAAAGGTAATAGCATTGATATCAAAATGAAAATTTAAATATTAATGAAGATATGCCATTTGCTTAGATCTTCATAGGACATTTATAATTACTGCTCTAGCACACTCATTAAATATAAATACGAGGAGACATTCGAACACAGACTGCAACTGCCATCATTTGAAATTAACAAAATGTTTTGAAATAAACGTATATTGGTCTCGCGTGCGCTTTAATCACCATCGTAAAAATATACAAGCAGCAATTAAATTTTCATATCGGAATAAACAACAAATTTCACGTTCATTATTTAAATAATTATTATTTCTTTAGGTAATTACGCATTTATTTTTCAGTGGACCATGTTATTAGGCACGTGCAATGATCTCTCCTTACTGGCACCTATCATTTTGGCTGTAAGTTTATTCTGATGGCAATCCAGGCTCACTAAATAAGCCTTCTTATTTAAGTCGAAATGTTATAAATTAATTTAAATACAAGTTTGGATTTTTAACTTAGGTACCTTTTATTTAGTCAACTGTCAAAAATAAATTTCGGTACTTACGTATATTCACAACCATATTGGCGTCATTATATGAAATCAAGCATATGATCATCAATTCAGGACATACCACACATGAGAAATCAGAGTTGCCAACTTGGCGAGTTTACTTGAACGTTCGCATTGGTGCGATATTACGTAAATGGTGTGAAGAGAAATTAGAATAAACTATAATCTTTTCTTATCTTACTTGTTTCGTAAGCTAAAAATGAAATAAATGTATCTCATGTACAGTACGAATACAAATATTTCGAAAATCTATTTCTTAAGTAAAAATATAACCTTCTCTCGATCTAATTTTTAAAACCAGTTGAGAAAAACCCGACTTTAAATTTAAGCAAAAGCAAAAATTGAAAATTTTCTGAGTAAATTCATTTGTATTGAAATGGGAAAAAGGTATATTTTATAATAAGGAAATATTCCTCTTCCAGGGTCCTACATGTAAAACATATATCTTAAAATATTACTAAAGACAAAAGTAGTTTAAAAAATTATCAAACATCTTAGGCTTAATTATAAGGGAATTCGAATCCATATTCGAATTAATTATGAATGAATTATCATATTAATTACGTTTTTAATTACAAAGACGAAGCTCTTTATGCATAGGTTAAGTGAAAAAGTTGTCATTTTTATTCTTCGACACTTACATGGTACAAACTTAATTAAGACTTAAAAATAGAGAGATGCAAATCTTTTTATTCGCAGCTAAGTTCAATAATTAGAAGAGTGGTTTTTTACCCTAATATACATGCTATTAACTATTCAGTGACATTGCATTTTAAATTTTATCATTAATATTAAATTATTATTTTATATTCCTTCTGATGCATTTCACGTAATCAGATGCAAAACACTTACAAAATAAAGTGTATCCAATTTATTTTTTTCTTTCTATTTAAAAACGAAAGAAATTAATTAATTAATTATGTTAGTAATTATTATTAAACTGGATAGTTTTTTAATCTTGATAAATGCATCTAATCTTATGTATGAGCTATTCCATTTCCATCACAGTTGGGTTTTTTTTAGCGTTTATTCGTTATTCTTAAAAAATTATTAATTTCTTTCCAAGAATCAAAATGTTAATGATTATCTCATATATCCATTAAGTATTTATATTTGAACTGAAACAAAACAAAACAAGAAAAACCAAGTTTAGTTAGAACATATTTGTACTGATTGGTGATTGATTAATATATAATTTGAAGAAATATGTTACGAAAAACAAATGATTATAAATAAAATTGATGCTAAGAGATTCAATAATTAAATGTAATTTTCTTACGGATTTTTTAAAAAAAATTCCTGTCTGTCATATATTTTTCTCAGAAATAATTTTTTTTATACCACACTGACATATAATGCTGAAAGAAAATGCTTCCCCTGAACAATATCCCTTCAACTCGCACAGCAGCATCTGTGGTCTTCCAATTGGAACCCTGTGGTACCATGGGGCCCACCCAGGAGTTCCATGAGTCACAGTGAAAAAATCGAAAAGAAAATTATAAATGTTTATGAAAAATGAATTCGCGTTCTACACGAAGCTTGAGTAACCACAAATATCTAAAAATCCGCCCAGTCACTGAAACTGAAAATTATAATATTTTTATTCTGCATTATTTTTTATTATTATAATAAAATAATATTAAAATGTTTTTAATCTACATAAACTACTTGTTAAACTATAAATTTTTCATTGTTCATTGTATCTTGGGCTCCACGAACTAATTTTAAACAATATAGTAGAATGTTTTGCAAAATTAAATATTTTTCTAATGGAAATACACATATTTCATTTGTGGGAAAAAACACTTACTGTAGCAATACCTACAAGAAAGAACAAATTATCTATCTATCTATATATATACTGATTCAAGTTTAAAATCTAAATAAGCAAGAGTAGCTTCGAAATTTTAAATTAAAAATTCATGCACAATTCATAAGCTCTATCTCACACTGCTATAAACATTATAATGCCATTCTGAACAATGTATTTAAGTGAAAAAATTTTCTCACATAAGAGAGGCTACAAAAACAAAATGTAAAAAATTAAAATCCAGAAAATGAAATGCAGCAGCAGATGAATTCAATAGATCTAGACTTTGTGTAAAAAATGCAGGCACCTATTTTAGTTACTAAATATGATGCATGGTTTCTTTTCTCAAAGTACCTATAACATGTGTGTTCCTCTAAATATTATTTTATAATCTTCTAAGTGTGAAAATGGAATGGGGCTCCACGAAAACACCTTATAGTTTTTAAGGGTTCCGTGAATGAAAGAAGTTTGAAGACCACTAATTTATAGTAATGTATCATACAGTGCCATCGACAGGGAACGAACAGCAACAGAATCAAAAATTTGATGAATTATCTACGGATCAAAAACTTAGGCATTGAAATCCAACTCAGAGCATCAAGAAGTGGTGAATCAGTTTTGAGTTATATATTTTTTTCGTTATAATTCATTAAATTCAACGAGGAGCTGAATCAAGAAATATAAAAATCAAACTTTTTACAGTGAAAATTAAAACATTGAATATTTATAATAAAATCATGCATACACATGCCAAATGCATGGTCATTCACGCATGTTTCCACCCCCCCCCTCAATTGACCTATCTATGAGTCTCGGAATCCGAGTGGTCAAGTTAAGGTTTTGATTTAATTTTCTATGGGCTGCACATCGAAATTCTCAAAAGTTGTTGGAGCTGAACTTGGAATTGAGAACCTTAGTTTATTGGCAAGGGTAACGCATGATCTAGAATCCAACTGTTCAAACTTTCACACCACACCAAAGTGATAATTTTCGAGACGCGACAGATTTTACGTGCTCCACATGATGATTCTTTTGTAGTATCAGGACAAACCCGTAACTCTATAACACTGGCCTATGAGTTTTCGACCGTAATCACTAAGCTCACAAGGTCATATCAAAGTCACAAGTTCGCAAGTCGAATTGCTCTTTAAGTCGAGTCATGGGCTCAAGTTCATGAGTCATTTTCCATGAAGGCACTAATGATCTGTTCATGTAGTGGAGTTGGGGGATCTGCCGTGTTCTCGCAAAGCGTTGACGCAAAATTCTCATGTGGTGGTGGTTGTTCAGATGTTTGGAGAATGTGAGGTATCTACTCTCGCACCGGTGCTGTCCTTCTCATTTGACCATAGTTCAAAATTGTGCAGTCCGTTGCTAATAGTCCTCACGTGATTTCTGGATGCGATGCTAAGAATAATTTATAAGCCAATTTACTTTTTCTAGTTATGCTTATTCATTTAAAAATAATTCCTTTTTTTCTTTCTGGATTTAAAATACTGGTTTTATACACATTGGTAAATTTTTATTTAAATTTACACCCATAAATAAATTTTACTTCACTAGTTTTGACTGCATATTAGATTGCCATATAAAAATATGTATTCATTACGCCTTTTGTATTGTGTAGTCGTTTGTTAAATTCGTTCTAAAATTCCTTTAATAACGTAATTTAATTATTATGCAACGCTAAACTACGTTGTAACCCCTTATAAATTACCATTAAGGAAACACCTGTCTTATCCCGCTGAAATAATTCATATTTATTGTAGAATAATAAATATCCTGAGCTATTCAAAACAGGTACTTCTACATAAATTTATAATTATGTTATGAAAACTCATCAAAGTTAATAAATATTAATTTCAATAAAACTGACCCAGCACACATTTCTTGGCAAGTTAATAATTATGGAGGGAATTAAAGTTAAAAGAATTAAAAAGGAGTGAGATCACAAATTAAGGATGTCGCCCATCCGGTAGAGTGGTTAGCGACGCTGACTGCTGTGCCGTAGGGCCTGGGTTCGAATCAAGGAGAAGACATGGATGTTTGTAATTGTATAGTGCCTTCGCGGCATGGGGGTACTCTAAATAGCCGTCGAGCCTCAAGTCCTCTCGTGAGGTGGGTGGAAGGGGAAGAGAGGTGGGAGGCCCCTGACCACTCCCAGGGTGTTCTCCCTCAAAATTGGGGTGGAACTGAGCCAAATCGTACTGTCACCTGCATGGTGCTCAAAGCTACGGCTAACGACAGGCGTACAATATAGCCCGATGCCATGATGAATTTCATGGGCCTCGATCTGACTACGTCAGACAGGTGGCATTAGAAACAGCAAAATACATTACATAAAGGTACCCCAAACCACTAGATCTACTTTACAGCATATTATAGTTTAAATATATAAAAATTTTGTGATCAGTAAAACTGGGGATTTTTTTATAATTTGATACTGAAATTATGTTGTAAAATATATCCATGTACTGATGAATAGAATTTGAATATACAGCTCGAGTTAGAGGTCATAAATTCATTGCGTGCGTGTATGAAAAATTATAATTTTAATTGTGTGTGGGTGTAGGAAATAAAATACATTACAACTTTTATCTTTTACCTTTTATGTTTTACTATTTTTACTATTACAAAGGAGTAGTATTTTTTTTTTTGATTCAGTGAACAAGTAATCTAAAAGATTAATTACTTAATATTTTAGATTACTTGTTCACTGAATCAAAAAAAAACAAATTAAAAAAAACAATTCCTTTGCAATAATAAAAATTAAACTTCCTCATTAGCGAATCAAGTCCACCAGAACATGTCTTTATCTTATAACAAAACCTATAGAAATTCCCCAAATAGATCCAGAATAAAGCTCAATACCCCCCCCCCATCCACACACAAAGGTATTTCATTATAATAGCAGTTGAGATCCATCCGGAACAATGTGTGAACCCAAAGCCATCAATTACGTTTCTATCTCACCTCGTTTATGCAAATCACTGCTAGTCGTCATTTTCAATCACAGGTACTCGGTTACAGTTACGCACCTCCCTGACGCGATCGTGTTATCTCATCTCTTAAGCAAAAGACATCGTCACACGTCATTTGCATTCATCGTTTTATTGGTCATTGCTTATCGATAGCATCGTGTTAAGACTTGCACCGCATCTCCGAACATTGATCATTCATTACAGCTGCATTGAATCTGTTTGGTATGAAGTAGAGTATTGTTTGTTTTTTCGATATCTCAAAATCTTTCCCTTGAACCGCTACTATTACACAAAGACAATTCTTTGCGTCTGAGTTGAAATACATGTTAACACCCATTGAATAGATGATTATGTGATTCATGTTTGTCACTGTATATATAATGTTGCAAAGAACAAAATGTGCATCATTATAGAAATAAGTCAATTTTAATTATTTTCATTTGGAACTTAGTTTGCTTCACGTTTCGGCTAAAGAATTTTTTTAAAGTATAATACAACTAATATATGGTTTCAAAATATAGTAGTATTACTTCTTTTTAAATACATTTTTTTTCCAAAAAATATTTCTTAATACATTCAAACAGCTGTCAATTGGGCTTTGAATGTTAAATTGGTCACAATATTAAATGTTTTTCAGTAATATCTTCTTCTCATTGAGGCGTGGTCCCGTCAGCGAGGCGTGGAAGTTTAAAGAGGGAGTTGGCATCTCAAATGTCGTCCTCAACACTTAACTGTGGTTAATAAATGTGAGGTTCATCGCCCTACGTCCTCATGTATCTCCGTAGTGCTACGTTAATATACAAACAAGAAAATAATTAATCAAATGTAATTAACTATCATAAATATGTCTTTACATTATCAAGACTTAATGTATTTTTAAGAAAATACCGGTTGTCTGAAAAGAATACCTACACTTTTAAATATTAGTTACAAATAAACAGTTATGTTCCTTTAAGAATATAACAAATTTTTTCATAATATTTTTTGCATGATTTCTACTTACGCACAAATACTTTCGCCCAACACATCGAGCCTATACGACATTTCTGTCCACCCTCCATGGAGCATTGCAGATCAACATTCTGAACGACCACCATAATTCGGCTATTCAATTCATCAGTGTTATGAATTTGAGATTTGTCTCAACAATGTTTTTCACGTACCCCTTAAAAAAAAGTCCAAAGGTTTTATGTCTAGAGATGTATTTATGTCTAGGCAACAGTATTAGAATTCCTCTTTTCATTCGTTGCCCCGAGTAAGTTTTTCTCACTTTCTAACTCTGTTGTGATGATGCCCTCATTTCTATTGTACTATGTTTCAGATTTAAATTTGATAAGCTTGCTACAACTAGCGCTAGTATTTGCAGTGAAACCATTTTGAATCAAGAATGTTGAAAAACGGAGACGTTGTACCATCTACAGTTTGCCTTTCATTAATCAAAAACTTTTGTACTTTCTTTATGTAGCCTAAAACATGTGCGTGAAAGTCTATTTTTAATTCATTTTTGAAAGTGTAGCCATACTTTTCGTTAACATACTGGTCAAGTGACTTGTTGCCTCATCTAATATTTGATTCTTCAGAATTGGGTTTCTACAGAGCATTAACTCATCGTGGTACTGAAGTAACAAGCTTTTGATTTCAGAACATGTTTTATGAAGAGATATTTCTAGTTCTTTGACATTTGTTAGAAGGTTATTCGACTCTCTTAAATGCCTTTCCAGTTCATCTCTCAGACTTTCGATTACACTAATATTAGGGCTTTTTGAAGAGCATTTCGGATGATGAAATACACCATGGTTAAAGTAGGACAGGACTGTACAGTGTGGGCACATGAGGAGTAGCAGTATCGTACTGATATAATCTGTTACCATCCGGAAACAAATCTTTCAATAATGATTTGACAACATTTTCTAGATGAGATAAGTATTCATTTCCAATTATGTTACCCTGTATAGTGATAAGGCGACCAATCCCATTCTAACCAAACACTCCTCAGAGCATCAATCCTTTACCTCCATTCTGAGCTACTGGTTGTATGCAATCAGGAGGAAACGCTTCATGTTGTTCCCAAAGAATTCTTTGTCTGGCATTACTTCTAAAGAGTGTAAAATGGCTCTATCTGGCCATATACACTCAAGAGCCAAAACATTATGACCACCTGTCAATAACGAATTGGCCCACCTTTGGCGCACAACACAGCTTCAACCCGCCTTGGCATGGATGCCACAAGTCCTTGGTAGATGGTCGGAGACAGATTGTACCAGATGTTTAAGCAACGGTCACGCAAATCCGAGATATTGCGAATTGGGGGCCTTTGAACTCTGAGCTGCCGTCCCATGACATCCCAAATGTGTTCTATCGGATTGAAATCCGGGGAGTTAGGAGGCCAGGACATTAACTGGAATTCAGCATCATGTTCCTGGAACCACTCCAACTCAATTTTAGCCTTGTGACATGGGGCGTTGTCCTGTTGGAACATTCCATTTCCAACTGGAAAAACAAAGGTCATGTAAGGGTGCAACTGGTCCGCAATGATATTCAGATACCCTGTAGCACTCATGGTCTGCTCTACCACAACCATGGGTCCCAGAGATGCCCAAGATAACGTCCCCTAAAGCATAATACCACCACCACCGACCTGTGCATGACCTACTGTACATTGAATGAGCAACTGTTTGCTTGGAAGACGGCGTATCCTGACACGAACATTGGCGTGATGAATGAAACACCGTAATTCATCTGACCAGGCAACTCTCTCCCACTGATCCATGGACCAGTCTCGATGTTCCCGGGCCCAGCGCACGCGCAGTTGACGATGACGCTTGGTCAACAAAGGCACACGAGTGCGACGTTTGCTGCGTAGCCCCATATCCAACAGTGTCCGCTGAACAGTGTGCTCCGATATTATTCTACTTGACCCTACATTATATTGGGCTGTCAGCTGAGCCAATGTCTGGCTCCGGTTTTGCTTCACCATGCGAGACAGTCTCCGACGACCTTTGAGAGCGTGTGGACGTCCAACACCATGGCGTCTACTGCTGGTTTCACCGTCATTCATCCACTTTGCATGAGTACTAACAACTGTAGATCGCGAACAGCCCACGAGTCGTGCAGTTTCGGAAATACTTGTTCCGAGATATTACAATCTGCTCTCTATCAAAGTCACTTAGATCCGCAGCCTTTCCCATTACACGCAGAGGTAAGAGAAAGAATGATTCTTCAGACTCTCCAGCAACAGTTAAATACCACTTCCACCTGATAACATGCCTTTCACGTCATCCAGGCGAGTTCATTGCAAAATGTAGGGGTGGTCATAATGTTTTGGCTCTTGAGTGTAACTTATTCTACATTTCTACGCCTCAGATTTTCTATTTTTTAGATCAAGCATAATGATATCATCGATTGCAAGCTGACAAATAGGTTTTTTTGTGTTGGTCGTTGAGTTTCAAGCCCAGGGAATATTAAGTTCTCTTTGTATTGTTTTGCATGAGATTTTTGTCTCCGAGTTTAAATTGAACTACGTTATAATTTATAGAGTACTCAATTGTCTGCTTTCCCTATTTTTCTTCACTGCCTTCTTCAGTTTCTTCTCATGACATTTTGTCATGTACTAGGGTCTATGTGTACTGGACGATGAAGCTTTTGTGCTACCTTTATTTAAACATGTGTTATATATCTTTATTATGCTTCTGTTTGATATTGTAAGTCGTTTTGAAATTTCAGAAACTTTCACGCCATTTTGTCCCCTAGAAACAATCTGCTCTCTTTTAAACTCACTAATAGCTTTTGTGTTGATGTCATCATAAAATAAAAAACAATTAAATTTAGCAATTAAAACAATAAGTTTAATTATTAGTTTTATCATTAAAATTAAAACAATCTTAACTTTAAATAATAGAGTCGATTACAATTAAGAATTAATTCTTCTAGGATGTTAATGAATATTTTCTATAATTGCGAATTAAGGAAGAATAAAAATTAATATAAGAATAAGGTTACAAGTCCTTTTGCCACTATGTTTATATCCTATATTCAATATGTGCCGATAAAATGAAATAATTAAACACATAAAAAATAAATGTTTAACATTCCCCATTGTTTCTAATATTTCCTGACTGCACTGAAGACAAGCACTGTTTTTTTTCTAACATTTATTTAAAAATCCTATGAAATGTCGTTGTTTAACAAGTATCGGTGACGAGTTCATAGTTTCCTTTCAGGATCATTGAAATATTAACTACAGAATTTCTCTTGTCTGTCTGCTTGGTTAATAATTTCCTCTCTTTAAAGCAATGCAGGAGATATGTTGACAATAGAATCCACGAAAGTCCGAGACTGAATTTTCAAAGCGTCCGTGATTAATGACGTCACTAGAGAAGATATTAATCCTCAGGGGTTGCAATGGTTCAGGGTCTATCACGAAAGTCAAAGGTAATATGCTCCGTCTGAAATGTCCCATTTGGGGAAAGCAGATTTTCGTACTTAAACAATGACCTGGGGGCTTGAGATAAATAAAAATATATTCAACCATCAAGACAACTGAAGAATTCAATTTTTAGGACTTACTAAATTATCCAGAACACATTAGTTTGGGATTTTATGTTACCACCGAATTATAAATGAACGTGTTGGAGGAAACTAGTATATAAGATTCATAGTATTTTATAAGATAAAATGTATTTCATTGCAATATGCTTTACATTTAATAGCAGAAACGATGAAATTGACTAGGAACTAAATTTGAATTATTTGTACAAAGTAAAGTTGTGTCAAAAATCTTTTTGGATTTAAAATATTTTTCTCCTTTCCAGATCAGTGTCGAGTGAAATTTGTTATGGTTACTCTAAAGTTTGAGACGCTAACTCCAAAAATTGCATTCCTGCTGAGTCTATTTCTCCTGGTAGTAAGATTTTTTTGACAATCTAAAAAAAAAACATTTTTTTTTTCATTCAGGGCAGCGAATATGCTTTAAAAATATTAAAACAATTATTCATCGCCCTTCATTATGGTTTCTTAGTTACTTATATTGTTTTTTCCCCTTCAAAAGTTAAACTTTGTTTCTAGCGTTTGTGTTTCCACCTTCATCATCACTGTTTGCATCAGAAAATTCATCTCCGCATTCATTATTTGTAGATATTTTCTCAATTTCATCAAGTGTAACCATTCATTTTCGCCTACATGCCACCCTCTCTCATTAAAGCCAATTCACTAGCTTTCAGAAAAATATTTGCAATTTAAAGTGTAAAGCTAAAATAAATACTATTTGCTGCCAATAGATGGTCCTACTATTCTGCAAAACCACAGAAGCTAAAAACACAAAACATATTCATACTACCTTAGACACAGCTTCTCACTGACATATATATACGTCATTGCCACTCAAAGGGTTAAGTTTTTTAGTCAAAACAATTTATGATTTTCTTAAAAATAAATATAGTTATCTTACCTAAAAATCAAATAATTAACAGAAGCATGACTTTCTTACGTGATTTATCTAAAATTAAAAGGTACTGGATCTTATGATGATCCTTCATTACAAAATTTTATAACCAAACCAGCGCCTACAAAGTTCTCTAGTAAAAAAATTATGCATATGCAGCTTTTAAATCCTTTTTTGTGATTTTAATTTCGTTATTTTGTTGGTTATATAATTTGTTGAAAAACTATTCAAATATCCTTTTTCATTTTTTCGACAAGTTATTGAATAACGATTAAATAATAAGTGTCGACCATGCAAAAAGGTACATTGAAAAGGCAGGAGAATAAAATGTAACTGATATAATTTCTTAAACTCCTTAAGGAAATATATTCGTCACTGAAACAACGAAATTATCCATAAAGAAGCATACAATTGCAAGATGCTATAAAAAGTTACAATCAATTGCACGTGCCACTTCAATTAACCGCAAGGTGGTTGTAATCTTAAAGCTTACGGAAGTGACATAGGCAACAGCATGCGTATCATGTTACTACTCAGGTAAAATGACGGCATCTGCAGTGGACTCTTGACTTTAGCAAAATGTCATGGAAACATCTTTTTGGCATATGTTGTGATTCCACAGTTGCAGGACGACATTGACAACTTCATCTTCCAATTAAATGGTGCACTCTCACACTAGGAAGCCAATGCATGAGATTACTTCGATGAGCTTCCTCTTCGATGGATTGGATAAGCCGCACACTACAATATGCCATTTACCCACTGACCACCCTGAAATCCTGATTTAACATCTTATGATTTCTTCTTGTGTGGGTACATAAAGGACAAGGTATTCATCCATTCTCTTCCTGTTGATCTGTCAGAACTGAAACAGCGTCACAACTGCTATCGATGGACTTAATATAAATATCTTACCACGCGTATTCCAGATACTTCCAGCTCAATGTGCGTCACGTAACCAATGCTTCAATCATACACATCTGTGACTGTCTCTAACAAAACTTAAAATAATCCCATAAAATTCTGTTACAAGTAACATTATAGTATCTGAAATTTTCCTTGGTTTGTAGAACATTGAGGCCCTTTATGAATTACCCTGCATATTCTATTAAAAATGCTTATTAAAGTAAAAACGCATATCATTTGGATATATTGATCACAGATGGAAAAAATTTATTTAAAGAAAATTCATATCTTGGGGAAAATAAACTTTTATTTTTAAATTAAATAAATTTAGTCTTTTTTTGTGCTATTTATGAAATAAATTTTGTTTCAAAACCAGCTTAAAGAAGAGCAATTTATAGTGTTAAGGAGACGTCTCATTTTATATTTAATAAGAATGACAATTAATATTAACGATCATTGGATTAACTTTAAATGAAATTAGTAAAAAATCAATACCGTACCATTCTCAAAATACTATCCCAAGTATTACAAGCATTTTATATTTTTAAATATAAAAAAATATAGGCTAATGACAATTAGTCATAGTTTCATTTCCGGTAGTAGATGGTTGGATAGGAAAACGTGCTTTCCTTTGGTGTGAGAGAATTTAGTTTGTTTGCTTTGAGTAAAATTTCATTTCCTCTATGTACTGAAAATCGCTTCACGAAAGTGAGGGGGCAAAAATGTTTTTTGGTCTTAAAGGATATTGCAAAAAATATACATATATTAAACAAATTAAATTTATTAGAGTATATTTTATTTGCATATATATGTACACAGGGTGGTCATAATTAAACTGCAAGTGTTCAAGGGGTTCTGGAGAGAAAACCATTGGGAATATTCCAGTGAAATTTGGTATCTACACGTTTCAGAACATGCGCAAATGAAATATGCAAAGAAAAAAAATCGCCATTTTCACCCGATAGATGGCAGTGTCCCGTATTTCAATGCTCATTGGTGGCATATACAACTTCCGATAGACAGAGCATAATGACATTCTAAGAGGCGTATTTTTGCAACATAAAACAGCACTTGCAGTTTATCAAAATTCCATACAATTTGCTTCAGTAATTAAATGTTTATAATATTATGTAATCAAAAACTAACATAAATTAAGATCACAAATTAAACAATCCATAAAGAAGCTTTGGAAAATAATTGAACCAATATTTATTCAATGAAATTATCACATGATGCATACTGGCATCATCAGCATACTGGCTCCTTAACTGCTACTCATAGTAGCAATAGCGTCATCAATTTGTTGCACTCTTTCCGGGTTTATGGGACGCCGCAATCTTGTGTTTGGAATAACACCCAATTCTCGTGTTTCTTCAAATTTAGAAATAATATTTTCAATCCATTGGCACACTCATTGGACATCTTAACTATTTCAATCGCTGAATAATTGCCCCCATTCATGTAAATATTTTCAATAACAATGCACGGTTGTGTCAAGTCATGGTCGACCATTACTTAATGTGGTCTTGTTTTTATAATGTTCGATGGACTTAAAATGTGCATATACGCCTGTCGATAAGCATTGAAACACGGGACACTGCCATCTATCGGGTGACAATAGTGATTTTTTTCTTTGCATATTTGACTTGCGCATGTTCTGAAACATGTAGATACCAAATTTCCCTGGAATATTCCCGGTAGTGTTCTTTCCAGCACTCCTAGAACACTTACAGTTTAATTATGGCCACCCGGTACATATGAATGTATTTAATAAAAATCAATGAAACAAAAGCATTCACAAGAACTTAATGAAATTTAATACAAAATGCTCGACATTTATTGAGTTTTTGGAAAATAACCTGATAGGGTGTTTATTTTTTGCATTCACCTTTTTTACCATCAACTTGTCAACAAGTTGTTCGATGCCATTCATTTTGTAATTCATTTTACCTTTGGAATGTGCCTGTAAATAACTGCGTATGCTTATCATGATGTTCTTCATTTCGGATGACTTGGGGATAAGAGCTGCATTATTCATTTCATTTTCGTCGTCAGAATCTGTATTTTAATACATCATCCAAATACATCAATAATACATCAGCACCAAAATGTCTTTATCTGCTATAATTGGAGCTGGACGCACATTATCATCTACTAGAACGAATTCTTTCGATGATAGAGTAGGACAATCTAATAATATGGAAACTTTCTCAAACATTTTATTAAGTGTCGGCTTAGTTTCAATGCCCAGAAGGGAAACATTTTCCTATTAAATGATTTTCGTTTCGTGTTAAAAAATGCGTGAAAATGCATAGTAGTTTGTCGGGGCTGTTTCAGTATTGCGTCTTAATCGATATTTCGTATTAAACGTTTTCGAGTTAAACGTATTTTGCTGTACATATTTCCATTTCTCAAAGAGCAGAGAATACAGTAGAATCATTAGCAAGTTTAGTTTCCATAATAGGTTAAGAATTATTTTCATACAGCTAAGTTTGTAGGAATTGTTCCATCACAAAGCATTTTAAAGGGGGAAAAATTACCTTGAATTCTCTTATTCTGTTTTTATATGGCAATGAGAAAATTTATTTCTTTAATAAACAAAGGAGACCTAAGAAATATGGAAAATTCTTTTGTCTAGGAAAAAAATCATCTGCATTGTCTATGTGACAATTTTACCTAAAGAATGTAAAATGTATGGACATATGGAGTTGTTACATTATTACAATAGACATGATACTCCATGCAAAATGCTATTTTGGATAAAGGGCTTCCTATTCTAAATGCATGGCAAAGTTATAATCATATTTTAGTCTAGCAGATTTTGAATTTATAAGTTTCGAATGTCACGACAATCATTGAATATGTAACACGCTTGCTTCATTACAACAAACACTCCAAGCCAGATGACAGTATTTATTATTCGATCTAAATGAATTGTTTATGTATGGTCTATCTTTTCTCTTTGGAAGGCTTTTGGACAGAGAAATCTAAAGCGTATTTCCTCTTTGGAAAATTCCTTTCAATATTTATTAAAACATCACTGAATGATGTAACTATTATTCAAAGACAAACGAGGAAACTGAATAAGCATTTTATGTCAGTTTCTTTCACAGAATCCTTACATAAAAGATAAGATCTTTATATGCAAGTTCAGATTGACGTTTCCTACATTTGATTTGCAGAGAAAATACTCTAAGATATTATTTAAAAATTAAAACTATAATATTTTTAAGGAATGAGAAACGCGAGTCAACTAACAGTCACTCATTTGCAACTAGTTAAATAGCACATTTCCTTTAAAAAAAATGCAGTCTGCATTTTGAAAATTTTTGTTTAAGTAAAGTCTTAAGCATTTAACCGATCAAAGAATAAGTTGCAATGAATAAATAACATTTTAAATGTAATACCTGCTTAATAATTGCATTAATTTCTAAATCAAATTCCTCAAACAGGACTTTAAACTTTAATTAGCATTTGATAAAGAAAATTAGAAAATATTATTAATAAAATTGAAATTTATAAACATTATAAGTCATTCATATAATAATTTATTTAAAAAATTTTATTACGAATTTAGTTAAATGTAAATCTTAACTAACGTTTTAGAACGCTCTAAATTAATTGCATTTAAAATTGTATTCATCCGTTAAAATTTTATTAATATTTTTCTGTTCTAGATACTTTTAAATATTGGTTTACAAAAATAATAAAAACACATCACACCGTCATTAAAAACTAGAAAAATATTTATTCAGAAACATACAAATCACTCGTAATATCAAGGCATGGAAAGAAAAAAACCAAACAAAAAGCAATTGACACGCACACACGGTCAACAATCTCAGTTATACTATGGAAAACCTCTCTCTCTTGTCTTCATCATGTTATAATCTGCTACAACTTATATTTTGTTCCTGTGTTGTGCTGTCTATTTGTATGTTTGCTATTTGAAATGTGTCGTCTTTCACTAACAAATGAGAATTGTAAAGTACCAAACATTCTCAAGTATGCCATGATAACATAAACATAATATAATTAATAATCAATAAAAAATCTTCTTGGAGGAGGGCATCTCTACACATATAAATATTTAATAATAAATGTATATATATAGATGTAATATAGATACGTATTTGCGTGTGGGAAGTCCATGTATTTACAGTTAGTTAGAGAACTAGTAAAAAAGCTAGGAAACCTACAATGTATATTGTGATTTTATGTAACATTTCAAGTCTACTTGACAACATGAGCTACCTTGTAGTTTAAAACTACTATTAACCCTTCAAGACCGGCGGAAGGAGAAAGAAACGTTTCCCCAGACCTGCACGTTCCGAGAGTATACACACGCATGGGACCAGGCGAATTTCACTGATAAGCATATATATATATATATATATATATATATATATATATATATATATATATATAGTTTTATTTAAAAACTCATATAAAATATCTCTAATGCAATCAAATACGTACAATTTACAATTTACTGTCATTGATAATATCTGAATATACACTACAAAAAATGTCGTTATATTTTTTTAAAAAATTGCGAATTTTTTAGAGGAATTGTCTTTATTTTAACAAAAAAAAACTCTTTTCACTTTTTTTTGTCATGATTAAAAAAAAATAGACGCAAATCTTGCAAAAAATTAACTGGCTAATCCCAAACGATAAATATACTCTCACATATACTTGCTTCGGCTTGAACTGATACAAATCTTTTAAATAACAGTAATATACCTTTTTTAAAATTTTAATTAATCCTAATAGATTTCCTAATGGTTCTAGTGGTTTTTGCTTTCTTAGTAACATTTTAGTATTACGTTTTCTGTTCTTATGGTTTTGATGACTCTGGTTGCGATAACAACGAAGAACGATCGTTTGTTCTTACTGAATTCAAAATGTATCAGTAAGAGCAAACGATTCTTTTTCGTTAAAAATGAGATTGTTTTTAAAATATCTGATTTTTAAACGTTTTTGTGAATAAAAATTATTGTTGTATTGCTAAGCAAAATTAAAATAAACAATAATAAAAAATACTGAAATTATTATTAGGAATGTTTGTTGTCCAATAAACAAGTAAGTTTTCAACTTTGTCAAAACAGAAACACAGAGCGCAATATTTTACGAACCTTTAAATGCCGGATTCCCTTGAAAGAGTTAAACATGTGCAGTTGTTAAAACTCATAAATATTCCAGATCTATTTTTTTTTTAAAAAAACTACAAGCCGAAAGCACATATTGAAGCTCAAAATTTCGTAAACATTATTAAAAAAAACGGACTTGAACCGCCATCTAGTGCCTTGTAAAAATTATTATAAAAACGTTCCCTTTGTGTTGTAAGCCCTCTTCATACATTGTGGGGTGCATGCGGTTTCTAATGTTCTCAATAAAAAAAAAAAAAAACTCAAATCACACCGGTTCATCACATCATGGGGCTCAGAGCAGGGAAAGTGCGATCATATATAGGTTACCGTGTCCCTGAAGGAAGAAACGCGTGATCACATAGAGGGATCATAGTCCTGAACGGGTTAAGGAATAGTAACTCAGCTGACAGCGCACTCTACAAAATTTGACGCAAAGCGAACGTGAGGTTTGAAAGTTCCGATTGATCAATTCATGACCCACAGCTGAAACTGAATGATGCATGCGGTCCTGAATTTGTGGAATGAATTGATGGTACTTTAGTTCCAAACTGTATTCAGACCACTGGTAGTTCTAAACCACGATAAAGAAATGTGGACGTGCTCTCCGAACTTCCACACCTACCAACGAGAATACTATGACAAGTATAAAATGCCATCAGCCCACCTACGTGATGGATCTTCAGTGACTCCTAATCATCGACTCGACACAGACGATTCTGGCGACAATCGTGAACTTTCGTCTATCGCCCTTGTTTGAGAATAAGACAAATCTTGTAATCATCACCCAATACGATTGAGTGGTCGAGCAAAAACTTTTATTGTGTAGCAAATGTGGAGGGCGGAGTGAGTGAATATTAATACCACACTATTCAGCTAAACGAGGGCTTTTGGTGAGGGACCTCGTAATTTTCAACCATGGTTAAGTGAAGAAGACGACACCTAAGTTGGCCACCTCTCCCAACTTCCACACTTAGGGGGGGGGATTAGAGCCTCGTTTAACGTGCATCTCCCCCTACATGGCGGGTCTTCGGCGGTACTGGACTCGAACTCATGCTCAGCTGGCCAAAAGATTCCGTTACATTTACCACAAGGCTACTGAGATCACATGTCGAGGGAGGAGAGTTTCCTTCAAAAAATATTTTTGAGGTTTTTCTCTGATGGACTTAAGTAAATTTGAGCTATTTATTTAATCGTAGAAATAAATTATAGTAAAAGCTGAAAATAAAATTTATTTCGTCGGAATTTTGTTTAGACGCAAACGTTTTTCAATTCCTACAATTAGCTCACATTCACTATATATTTATATATTTATCTTGTTAAATTTTCAATCGATACTTTCTATTCATTCACACACACAATCAAGTTCAAATATATTTTTTTTAAAACTCGTGGATGCCACTTGATACAGTTTTTTCAAATATTAATTCGTAAATTAAATTTTATTTTTTAATCTTAAATTCATTGTGCGTTATTTTAGTCATAGTTACAACTGGCTGAAAAAGATGGCGCCAGTACGCCTTTCTAACAAAGTAGGAATTGACGTTACAAAATTTTTTTATATTACCTATTTTCTTTAAGGGAACTATATACCAAAACAGAAAAAGAAAGAAAGAGATTAAATTTCGAATTGTAAAAGCAAGTAAAAATTTGAAGTAAACTTAAGTCATTAAAACTAATTTTTTATCGAAAATTCCATTCACAACTAATTTCTTCGCAGATAATCCTTAAATTTCTTACACTATTTATTTTTAAATGGAACTCCCGCATTTGGGGCGCATTCTTCCGAAATTATTAACATTTAAATTCGAAACTTTTCCCTCGTTATTAACTTTTATCGCCAGGAATGTTGGGCCATACATTTTAATGACCTCCATCTCGCCCTTTCATTCTTCGGTAAAAGAATTTTAGTTGGCTTATGAATATTTTGACTATGGAGAAATGGATAATTTTTAAGGTGATAAATTCAATCATTTTGTTGTAAACTTATTTGGATCTCTCAGAAACTCTAATTTTCTTTTAAAAAGTTATAAACATATATTATATATACATATTTGTTTCGTATGTACACTTATTGCCATAAAAATTTGCGCACCAAGAAAAAATCATCCAAATGAAACGAAATTTTGCAAATGTAAGTACTACTTTAATAAAAGTAAGTCATTAGAAAACCAAAGAAAAAGAATCATTTTGAAGAAAAAAGTACAAAGGAACATAAGTTTTAGTACTCTGTAGGACCCCCCCCTAATGCGGGCATAGAGGCATGCAGGTTCCGTATGATGTCCTGAAACATCTCCTTCCACAGTTGTTGCAAACGCGACTCTAGTTCAAACAAACTCGTAGGCTCCCTAGATTGGCGTCCCATTTCATGGACGTACCGTTGGTTTGTTATTGTGTCGTGGATCTATATTAGGGGTGACCGTTTATCGTAATCTTTGACACCCCATACTATCGCACCAGCTGTGGTAGCAATGTGCCTCTGTTAATCAAAGACTGGATTTAGTCGTTCACCACCTTGACTTCACACACGAACACGATATTTACCACTGTTCAAACTGAATATAGATTCGTTGCTCAAGAAGACATGTTTTCCTGCCGTTGCAGTACAATCCGGTCGTGCAATCCGGTCTATTCCAAACGGAGGCGACGGTGAGTAGGTTTCATTGGCAGCGCACTGAATTGGCGCCGTGATAACAGATTTCCTTCATTTCGATGGTTCGGTAAGACACAGGGGCCGGTCGTGAAGGTGTCTGGACAGCGGCCAATGCGGCAGTTGGCTCTACGCTTGCGTGTTGTATGATACGAAGGTTTTCTCAACGACTGGTCTGTCGAGGGCCCCCTGAGTCAGGTCGCCTTGAAAATGACATCTCTTCTGTCCTCTGGTTCCAACACCTTCTCATAGTCAAACCAGAATGGCCTGCTCAACGAGCTATTCGCTAAGCTGACCAACCAGCTTTCATCATCCCGATGAATATTTCCCTCTGAAACTCTGACAGCTGCTCATATCATCTTCGATGTTGGCGTAACGGCATGCCTACCTTAGTGTTTCCTTTGCAAAAGATTAAGTACACTCAAACAAGCACTGCTTACCTATTTTATACACTGAAGAGAACGAAGTTCAACCCCTTCTAGTGGCATTACGCAACGCGCAATCACGCTACATTTATAACCATTTGCATATGTGCCCGACATGTACCTTCATGCCAAGTTTCGTTAAGATACTTCAATAATTTCTTGATGCGCAAATTTTTATATCAAGGAGTGTATGTGTGCTTATATAGCAAATCAAATATTCTGTATTCTCATTAAATGTATTCTCAGTTTATATGAAAACTATATAACGTAAAATAAATTACATATATTGTAAAATAGTTTAAATAAGATGAATGATTTTGTAAGGAATGAATGTTCTCTCATTCTCGCCGAGAAATGTGCGAAGTAGGAATGGAAGACTAGCCATATCTAAAAATCACTCTATTTATTGATCACACAATTTAACAACACAATTCAAGTAATTTCAACGAGAAGAGATGTTTTTAATCGAAGCAATATGTGGATTAATAAAAAGATGCGTGAATTATGAGAATATCGACCAATATTATATATCGACCCTCTTATTTCAGGATCAAATCTACTATCCCAATTATCTGAACACTAATTAAACTTGAGTGACCAATAGTCACTTCAATTCTTTCAACTATCAAATATCTGAAATGAGATATAAAATACCTGATCTCAGTAGCAATCTATCCTACCTTTTCACTTTCTCTCTCTTTCTAGCTTGAAAACCTATTGACTAAATATAGTCGACCTAATCTGAATAATCAAGGTTTCTTCTTCAGATGATTGGTTGTGAGTAAACTCGAATTGATAGACTAAAGATTTCCCAAGAGGATTAAGGAAACGACGAGGATAGATCCATCACAATTTTTTGTTTGTTTTTTATTGTAAGGTAGATATTTACTTTGATCACAGTGTACATTTTCCCCATGTTCCAATTTTCCGAAATAGTGGTTTTGACTCATGTAATACAACTATTTATAGCTGAAAAATGTAAATAAACAGAATTTAAAAAAGAAAATGGCATATACGATCTCTATTAGATGAAGTTGAAACTAATCAAGCAAGAGAAAAAAATGATGGAATAATGGATATTAATAAGGAAAGCAAAAGTAAATTTGAGGAAACTGATGAACATGAAACTTTTGATTTGAAAAGAAAGTTTTTAAATGCTACCTAAAAACTCCATCAAGAAAAGGATATGAAACCACAATAATATACCACAAGATACGCTACTCTCTGTGAAAAGGACACAAGCAAGAAAAAGTTCAACATGCTATCTGTCGATCATCGAAGGACAATAAAACTACAATAACTTGAATAAAATAGGACAGTTTTACCTAAAAATATCATTTCTGTAATGCTAGTGATAAGTGTCTGTGATTTGTGTCCTTTATTCAAGTCTAGCACATTCGAAACATTTTAGTCCAGTTTGTTTGGATTTTTTCTCAAATTATCAAAGAAAAACTGAAAAGTCCTTAGAAGTAGGTAAGAATGCTTTCTCTTCATTAAATTATTCTCAGGTATTATACGATTTCTTGAGGTATACAATAACATTTATTATAAAAAAGATTGAGCCCCTCAATCACCTCGCACGGCCTCTAAAGTTAGTATTGAGTGCGCGCCTTTTCCCGGATGAAAGCATGTTTTGTTTGATATGAAAGCACTTCTCTCTCTCTTTCTTACGTTTTAGAATAATGTCTGAGTCATTGATGTTTAAATAGTTTAGCTAAACGCTTGCGATTAATTTGTTTAGGGGAAAAAAAACATTTCATTTTAGTTATTTATTAACGTAGAGTTTTTTTTAATTTTTTTTTTTTAAGAAATTGATTTAGTAAAGAAAATTTGGATTTAGAATAAGATAATTTTCTTTTGTTCTTTAGAAATAAAACTTTGTATCTCATTTCCCTAATCTGTTAATTATATGCTTTGTTCTTCAACCAATTACGTCACAGTAAAAAAAAATTCTTAAAAAGCCCTTTAATCTGCATTCTAAATTATTTATGAACTTAATCGTATTAATTATTCTAATAAATTTAATTAACAAACTATGAAAAATTTCGGAAGTTCTTTTTCTCCCAATGAAAGATTTTTTCCATTACGAAATGAGATTATGCAAATGTATTGGGGATTCTTATTGAATTTTATGAGATTTTGTACACATAGATTAATAAAAAAAAAACTAAGAAATATCGTGATTTAAATTGTGAAGGATTTTAAATATTTTTTTTTACTAAAAAAAAATAAATATCATAAAAGTTTAAAGCAATTTTTAAATATTTAAACATTTATGAGAAAGAAAAGTATATAAAAAAACGACGCAGTAATAAAACCAGGGTCCGAAAAGATTATGGTTTTGCAATACTTTGTAAAATTCAGTTTAGGGCCCAAAACCTGACTTTGCAGTGGGGATCTAATTTTCTCCATTACTCCACTGAATAAAAAGCAATATGAAAAAAAATTGTATGTGCTTATGACCAAAACATCTAATTTTTCAATTTGAGTCTCTCTCTCTATATATATATGTAAGAATAATTAAATTAGATCTAAAATTAAATTTCCTATTCCAATTTAACTTTTATTTTCCGTTGCATCTTGAAGTATTAAATTAAGATCCCATTTCTTATTGAAGAACAGATGGCCCTAAGCAGAACTTTTATCCCCAACCATTAATGTTTATTATCTTGTATGCCATGCTAACTTTCAAATATATCTCTTCAATAAGAAGGACATTTAGAACATCTGCCTAAGTGGAATTAGACACTTATACTTCAATTGCATGTCCGTTTCTCTCTAAGACCAGACGCCGAAATGGTTTGTTGAACAAAAACCATTTTTACAAAATGGCTTGATGTTGACTCGAAACACGACCCATATATATATATATATATATACTCTCTTCACTGGGTACTTTAAGATGTTGTATAAATATATAAATATATATTGTTTATATTTAAATATAAATTATTGATATTTAAGTCCTACCATTAAGAATTCGATTGTCTTGAAAGACATTCATATAACTTTGGCCTCGTAATTTAAAAAAGCCAGAATTTCTAAATAAAATTTATAAAATTAAAGTGAAATTATGTTTTACGCTATCGTAATCCCCTTTCAAAGTTGATTTCTTTAAACCACTTTTTAGTGGATCTCTACTCAATAACCTAAACATGCTTGCCAAATATAAATCTAATAGCTCAAAAACGGAAATTGTTTTATCAATAATCTCCAGGAGAATTGATTTCCGTAAGACCGTTCTTGGCGGATTTAAATTCAACAAAAGAAATACGCATATCAATTTTCATTACAATAGGTCTAGTAGCTTGAAAATGGGAACTTTTGCATGAAAACGTCCCAGTAGGCTTCCATCCTTAGGTGTCAATTTCCATAAAATCTAATCTAAGCAGATGTGAATTCAACAAAAGAAACATGCCACAAAACTTCATGTCTGCAGGTCTAACAGTTAGGAAATGTGAATTTTTTTAACCTATAATGCAACTTAACCAGTCGCAACATTCCTAAAAGCTCGATTTTTGCATAACCCGTTCTTAGAGAAACTCTACTTCATGAAAGGAACTGACCTACTAAATTTCATGTCTGTAGGTCTAATAGTCCAAAAATGGAAATAATTATCTATAATGTCCTTCGCAACACGCTTTGCTCTTCATTGGGGCCGATTTTCACAAAAGCCCTTTTATAATATGTGTCTACTCCATAAAAGGAATGTGCCTATCAAATTTCAAATCTGTAGGGGGGAAATACTTCAAAAAACGGGAATATTTATCTATAACGCCAGTTAAACCTTGGTACCGCTTCTTGAGTTTCGATTTTCGCGAAATTTATTCTTAGCGGATTTGTTTTGTATGAAAGGAACATGCCTACCTGTAGGTCTAATATGTCTGAAGATGTCGTGATGACTGAGTGAGTCGCTTTTCTCGTTTATACACAATATTCACCATTATGATTTCCATTTTTTGAATTATGATCCAGAATAACAGGAATATCCATATTCGTAGATGTTACGGGAATTTGAAAATCCTGAAACGTAATACTACGATTCCTTGTTTTAAATGGTGGGGTTGACGTGCGAAAAAGGCCGGGAATTTCGAGAATCCATCAAATGGTCAACAATTTCCACAGCATTGATACGTTTCATCTCAAGGTATCTTCTTCAATGTTCCTTAGGTAATTCCCCCCTTTGTAGTATTTGTTCTTCTTTAATTTGGTGTTTTTCATTCAATCCGTCATAAACTCATTTTGGGCAAGATAATTCAACTTTTTTTTTACGTTTTTTTTAACGATATTTTCCCATGCGAACGATAACTAGTCTTCTTTTTCGTGCCGATTCAGCAGTGGATTGTTTATTTCATTCATTTTCAGTATAGGGTAGTGTTTAAATAATTATGCATTCTCATTTTTTATGTATGAGTATATACAAATTAAATGTCAATTAGTCTAATTATTTAAAACTTTTTATACTCTAACGAAAAAAATCACAACAGCAAGAAAAAGTTATTGCACATTAATGAAATTTGGACAAAACAGTTATCTAGTTAGCATTTTAATTGATTATATTTTCAAGATCACGGCTAATTTAAGCTCAAGAATATGTATTTAAAATGTTAACTGCTGTTACATTATTAGCTGGCGTAATCTGCAGAATTTTGAATGCACACCTGCAAGTGTACATGCTATGTATCGCACAGGTGCCGACAGTCACTTTGTGTTATGGAGTTCCATTCTAGTTGTACTTGCTATTTCAATACTGGGTCAGTCAGGGCTGACTGTGGATGATGCTGGAGCTGTAGTCTAATGATACCAACTGGAGAAAAATCTGGTGATCTTACAGGCAAATGTAGCATTTCAACACTTTCTAGAACACGCTGCGTAAAAACAGTGGTGTAAGGGTGAGTGTTATCTTGTTGGAAAACTCCCTTTTGAATGTTGTACAACAAGTTGAATTACCAGACTAAAGCACAAATTTGCAGCCAGTGTAATTGGGATAACAATGAATGTGCTCCTGCCGTCATAGAAAGTTGCTCCTCAGATCATTACTCCAGGTGTATGTCCAGTTTGTCTAGGCCGCAGACGGTTTGGTTGCGGGAGTTCCCCTGCCTTCCTTCTGACCAACAGACTGTCATCACTGGCGCCACGACTGAACCTGCTTTCCTCAGAATACACAACAGATCTCCATTCCGTCCTCCATTGAGCTCTGGCTTCACACCACTGGCTTCGCAAATGGCAGTGGCTTGGATTCAGTGGAATACACGCTACAGAATGCATATCTTGGAGCTGTCCTTGAAGTAACCAATTCCTAACATTTCGTTGTGTCACTGTGGTACCAACTGCACCTTGAACTTCTGCCGAAGACGCAATACAATTCACCACAGCTGTACACCGAATACGGCGGTTTTCCCTCTCAGTAGTACTAAGTAGCCGCCCGGAACACGATCTTCTTGAGGATGTACCATCCCTTGACCATTGTTTCCAACAATCATGCACAGTGGATACATTCCACTCAAGTCTTTCTATAATATCGCGGAAAGAAAAGCCCTCTTCTCGTAGCCCTATTACACGACTTCGTTTAAACTCGGTGAGCTGTTCATAATGGCTTCTTCGTCTTTTTAAAGATATTATTGGCTAACCTCAACACAATACATCAAATTTCAGAGCCAAATAACGCTCACGAACTTTACAGCACACATTTATATCACACCTGATTTGCAAGTTGAGTTACGCTACTAGCACCACACTTAAGCGCGAATCGTGGAACTTGAATCAATGTCATCACGCCTAAGTCTTTCTTGGTGTTGGGATTCTTTTCCTGGCAGTGTATTTCACCGATATATTTTCATTTTTTATCGGATCTTTTAATGGCCCTACAACTATACAAATGCAATACTAGATACACGTTCACTACCATGACCGCTTGGCTATTAGTGCCTTACAAAAATAACAGAAGATAACATTACTTAAGTTAACATGCATTTTTCAACATCAGAAATATTTTGTTGCATTTTTTTCATATTAAAAAACATTATTTTCCTTCAATAAAATTTCTATATTAAAATTCTGAGATAACTTCCTTTGAAATCAAAACTAACGAATTTATGGATTTTCGTTTAATTTTCTTCTAACTTGTTGATTTATTCTCAAAGTTAAATGCATATTTCAGATAAATTGTTGATTTATTCTCAAAGTTAGATACATATCTCAGATAAATTGTTGATTTATTCTCAAAGTTAGAGGCATATTTCAAATAGGTATTTATTCTATAAATTTTCCGAATTTTAACTACATTGTAATTTTACATAAAATTCAAGGTTTTTACTAACAACTGTGAAGAATGTGCGTCTATTTATCTTCAAATTACTAAAAAATAGTGTGAATTTTAGCTTTAAGATGGCTTAAAAATTAGTCTATAAATAATGTCTAACTTGTCTATAAATATCTTTATAATAAGACCTTTGTGCGAAAGCGTAATTTCAAAATAAGTACATAATTTTTCTTCAAGAAATCACTAGAAGCCATGGGTAAAAAAAATCAAGTTTTTGAACTTAACGAGTTTCAAATTCCGCTTAAAACTCGTTTATAGTGATAATTCATGTAAAACACCTTTTTAGATTTAAAACTTACTACCAATTATTACCTAAAATACACAATTAAAATACTAACTAGATTATAGCTTTTTCGAAAATATTTTTTGTGAAACTACTTTGAAATTTATTTAAATCACCTTATATTGCATTTTTAAGAGTTGTATATTTTTAAAGCAAAATTAAATAAGGCAACAGAATAAATTTTAAAAATGTGGTCGCAAGATAGAGAAAAGAAATATTTTTCTTTCTTTCTAAATATATATTTCTTTCTTTCTTTCTATATATTTTCCTCAACTCCTTATTTAGTTTCTCAAACCACCTGCATGAAAACTATTTTTATCTACCGGAAACAGCTCGACTCGACAAGGAAGTATATATTTTTTTATTCTCAAAGAATTCAATTGAAAGCTAGATCAGGATAAAAAACGGATGTTTTGATGGAGATCCTGACAGACAAAATAGCATTTGAACGAATAAAAAAAAAGCATCCTAAAATGGAATCGAGAAAGTAATTTTATCAAGAAAAAGGTTCCTGTGTCATTTTAGAAAATTCGTATGAGAAACAAATTCGATAAATGAGCAAAACACATTATTGTCAGAACGTATCTCTTGGAAATGAATAGATATAAAAACAAAAATATTTTATAAAAAAAATAATTCAACATTTTTTAAAGAATAAAAACTGTATGTTTTTTGGTGTTTTAAGAAACTTAAAAATCATTAGGAATCATACCAATAGGTCTATTCGCATTTAATTTTATGTATTAATAAATATATGAACAGTTATTTTTTATGATCCTTCTTTGTTCCTTCTTTCGATTTATTGAGACACTGAAAGAGAGGGTATATCTTTAGAATCAAAAAATAAAATTAGGCAAAAAATTTTTAGCTTTTGCCTTTTCTTGTACAAGAGCAACCTTAAATCTTGTACGTGTAGACTTTTTCGAATCCTTTTTTAGGTATTAAGTAGAATTATCTGTGTACTTCCGAATTCTATTGTTTTTATTATAAGCTTCAATTGATGTAACGGGATGTAAAGCGTCTTAATATATCTCTGGGGCCTATAGGGTTGAATGAATTTACGTCGCACTCTGAAGAAACACAAGAGATGCTGGCAAAGGAATTCTTAATTCTGAGCGACGGTCAAGTGAAGGGGGACACGCCAATGGAAGACTTGAAACAGTCATTCTCAATCACTGGGCCGTGATACTTTTGTGTGCCACCCAATTCTTCAAGTCTGCTCTCTCTCTACCAATTTTTTTATTATGTATTATACTACTGAGAAAGAAAGACCGGACCCGAATGAAGCAGTCCTTTTATAGAAATAAACTAAGAGTATTCGTGGTACATTTAACATCCTTTAGTGGACAGATGAATGCCAAAAAAAAATTGATTGGGTTCAATCCATTTGTGACAACGAATGCATTGGTATATGCATTAACTTCGAATGAAGAGAAAAAATTAATTTCGCTCTGTAATAATCGAGGTTTAATTTCAAAACATTCGGAAGAGTCAATTCATTTTGTTTTAAAATCAGAGTCGAATATATCATAATAGCTGAAAAAAGCTTTTAAAATACTGTTACAACTTATTTTAAGGACTTCAGATTTTAAGCAATAACAAATATAAAAATGAAAAAAGATTTTTAATTGTAGACGACGAAATGAAAGTGACATTATTTAAATCAAATTTCGCTTTTAATGTATTCTTATAATTAATTCCTAATTAATGACTCAATAAACATTTTCGTGTCTTTGTCGTTTAAATTATTTTAGTTAAAACTAAAAATTGTTATCATAAACTATTTTACATAGCGTATTACAGAAAAGTAAAATTTTCTTAAACATATTTTAGGGTTAGTGTGTCACCAAATTTTGAAATTGTTAAAAGTGTACCGTGACAAAAATAAATTTGAGAATCACTGATTTAAAGACACTACAGAATTTAGCTTTCATTAGGCCCTCTACACGGGGGTCTTCAGCTGCATTAGAAATCGAAACTCGTGACATGCTTGCCACGAGTTTGTGGCCATTACCATTGGGCTTGTGAATATTGGTCAGAACCCCGTTCAACCCCTCCAAACACTTAGGTTCCATACCTCTTTAAAAACAAGTTTACCAACTTTCATCATTTCTGCTCTCACATCAGGGACTCCAAGTATAGAACTATCATACACACAGGTTGATTCTAAATTGCTTTTACAAATTAAAAGATGTGGCAGTACCCATCCAGATGAAAATAATTGAATAGGAATATAGGGTCGCATTCCAGTTTGAGAGGCAGAAAAGAGGATAGTAGAAGCTAACATCTTCTCCACTGCACTACCCCTCGTAATTCCCAGAAAGCTTCCATGAACGTCTTGGCAGGTGTCCTTGGTGATAACCTGATAGTCTCTTACATCTAGCCAGTCCATTTTACAGGCGAAACATACCATATCTTCTATGAATTACTGTTTTCCAGTTTATTGCAGGCTGTTCCGCTCCCTATCCAGAGAGACACGGGGCTTATGCACGACTGAGTTCCAGTACATTTTTCAGTCAGAAGGTCCGTAACTTCTTGAAAGACACATATCCAAACGATGGATTGGAAGTGGCGGACTTGTGGTTTAGCCTCCTCTCTCACTGGACCTGAACCCCCTGGACGTTTTCTTCTGGGGGTACATGAAATCTTTAGTGTACGAAAAGCCTCTGAACTAAGCTTAAAATCTCATGGTGAGAATTATTGTTGCCACGGAAAAAAATAACGCGACACCATGAATCTTCGAGAGGAAGCACCATTCATTTCTTTGCTGGTGTCACCTGTGCAACGAGACACGCGAGGTCGACATTTTGAGCAATTGTTTTGAGTTTTTAAGCAAAGAATAAATCTGAATGTGCCACTTTTGGCATCCTTCGTTCACTTTCCCAACACTCTTGTAAGTTCATGGTGGAATTCTAACATTCCAATTTCTCAGAGTAGAAGACGACCCAATGATCCTTTGTAATTATTGACCATCTGAGTGTTTGCTGCCCCCCCCTCTTGATTTGTAAAAACAATTTAGAATCTCCCAGTACACACATTTCCATATACATGTCTAAAGAAACTCACCTAATCTGCGACTATTTTCTTGGAAACATCGACTTTAAAAGGAATGAGGTGACGATTCGACTTTCGTACCCACGTATTTGTCACCATTAAAATCTGAAAGATACTCATCCTCAAACCAGCTACTCTTTCGTACAGCATGGAATAGCCCAATATATCCGTCACTTGATTCCTAACTTTTTATCAAACTCATAGTGGCTCTTGCAGACAGTTTATTCAACATTTCCCGCAGACAATCCTTTACTCATACAACACTGTATCACAGACAGCTTTCCCATTTGTTTCAAATGAAAAGAACAAACTCAAAAATCAGAATCCAAGTAGAAAAAAATTACTGCTGAAAACTTGTAAATCTGCGATACGAACTATTTCTAACCCAGTTATAATTCTTAACAAAATTGATGCTCTTGAAACGTACTACATGAAAGTTATGTATCTGAAAAGAAGAAGAACTAAATTCTGAAAAGTGTCTGTTTTTTTTTTCAAAAGCTCTTCTACACATTTTAAATAAGGAATAGCAATCGAGTACAGTAATATCCCGAACTTACGCGATAGATGGGACCACGTACATCGAACTCACATAAGTCGTGGAATAATTTCAGATATAAATATTTATAAATTACTTTTAGTTTGGGCAGAAGGAAAAAAATAATAACTCAAAAAAATGTTTAATAAAATCTTAAATAACACGAATACAACATCGTAAGCCCAAGTTATTTTGATATAGAAGGTTTTATAAAATCTAACAAAGAAGTCTGCCAATGGAAGATTTTTTTTTCCCTCTCGCAAACTAATAATGTGTGCTAGTGCATGCTAGCAAGCTAATAATTTTTCATTTCTTGTTTTGTTGAAGAAATAAGCTCTTCGCTGTAGTCTATGTTTTCTAAAATTTGCATTCATTTTCCAATTAAAATGAGGCATTTTGACAAAATACCATCCGTCATTCTATCCTTAATTTGAACTGGGCCTGAAGACTTTTTTTCAAGCTCTTCAAAATCATGTTATTCCTCACGCATTTCTTGGAGCTCATCCGTTGTCAGCTCCTGATTGTGGGAATCCAGCAGTACTTGAACGTCATCACTGTCCACTTCTAAATATAACTTTTGCAATCACATCATTACCAATTTCATTAGGATCTGGTGCTGATTCCGTCTAAATTTCAGTGATGGGAAAAAAGAAAAAGAGAGAGAGAGAGGAATTGACAAGATTTGAAAAATGCGTAATTCCGGGTTCGTGTAAGTCGAGATACAAAACATGACCTTCTTGGAATAAGATCGCATTTCAAAGCATATGGGTTATCAAATTAAGCAGCCAACCACAGCGTTTCTCAAACTGTGGGGCGCGCCTCCCTAGGGGGGCGTGATAATCCTATCAGGGGAGTGCGAGAAAATCGAAAATCGAAAATAAATGATTTAAAAGAATTATTAATTTACTGAAGGGACTCAAGAAAATAATTTCTGATATAATAAAAATGCCCATTCACAAAGATATAATATACTTATGAATACACCAGTACTGTACAATGTTTTGGATAATTAATTTAGCAATACTAAGTTAAGAGCAAGTTAAATAATTATTAGTGACCTCAGGGCTTGTACAAAATTATATTCAAAATTTATACTTATCTTGGTAATTTATACAGTTTCTAATTTTAGCTGTATTGTAGTTTTAGAGTAAAAGTACGTCATTATTGAATTCAATACATCGTTATTGTAGGGAGGGGGGTGCCACGAAAATTATGAATGAAAATTGGGCCGCAAACATTGAAAGTTTGAGAAGCACTAGTCTATAAGAAAGAAAAATCTTTATCTCGCAATTCTCCCAACTGTTCCCCTTAAATCTTCATTATAGCTATTCGTTAGAATTTTATTTTTGTACATTATTTAATTTCTGATCATTTACTTATACAGGGTGTTTCATAAATGATGGGATTAACTTTAAGGGGTGATAGTACACATCAAGACGAGTAATAGTAAATAGGAAACCAAGTGTCCCAAACGTCTTTCGAAGGAGAAAGACGCCATCAAAGTTTAGGGTCCTAAATTTCAAATGATGATAAAAAACGGAAAAATGGATCGATTCATTTGCGGTTTTCACTAAAATAATTCTTTAAATTAGTATTTTCTTTAAAAAAAAGTTTTAAATACAAAGTTAAAAAAATGCCGTTAGAGGGCGCTCTAGACTTTGGAGTACCTTTTACCAGTATTTTTTTTATTTTGTTAAATGTTTACAAAAGCTTAGATTTTAACTTTATTTTTGGGTGCAAAATTGAAACCATCGGGAGCGGTTAAGTGGCGCAAATGTAACCGCGTTCAGGGGGGGGGGAGGGAATTGAAATGCTCGTATGTAATGATCAAAATAAAGAACGATAAAGCAAACTTTAAGAGGCGATAGTACAACATTAAAACAATCAACTTTGATTAGAAAATGCGTGATTTGAATTCAAACGCAAACGTGTTAGAGCATCTTCAAATTTTATCCATGCAAGCCTTATAGCTGCAAGGTTCTGGAAGAAGAAAATGAAATTGTGATATGAGGAAGAAGAAGAACGCATATGCAAATTGTTATTAAGATAAAAGCCACTGACCCGAGTGCGCAAGACTAAATCACGGTACAAACGTAAAGAAAGATGTTGCACTTCATCTGCGGAACTGCAAATGGGAATAGTGCAGAGGCGCGACAATTGTACGGAAAAAAGTTTCCCAACAGGCGGTTGCCCAATGATAAAACATTTGTGCGCTTGCACAGATAGTTGTGTGAGACAGGATCCTTTTTTGGTGCACGTTCAAATGCAGGCCGTGCGAAGTCTAACAGAACGGTAGCTGTGTAAGAAAAAATTCTGGATATGGTGGCTGATTATCCAAATACAAGCACGCGAGTAGTGGCTAGTCAAATTGAAATATCACCCTCCACGACATGGCGAGCACTAAAGGATGAAAGTATGCATCCTTTTCATGTCGAACGAGTCCAGGAACTGACTCAAAGGGATTTTCCTCGTCGAATGGATTTTGCTCGCTGGTATCTGCAGAAGAATTGCCTAAATCCCAATTTTGGTGCAACTGTGCTTTTTACAGATGAATGTACATTTACACGTGACGGTACATTTAACACCAACAATTCCCACCAATGGGCAGATGTAAATCCACATGCGTCTTCTACACATGCATATCAGTGACGATTTTCCATAAATGTTTGGGCAGGAATAATTGGTGACCATCTACTTGGGCCTTATCTTCTGCCAGAACGCCTGGATGGAAAAAAATATCTTACCTTTCTGCAACAGGTGCTGCCGGAAATGATGACAGATGTTCCCCCTCGTATCCGGCGAGTAATGTGGTTCCAGCAGGATGGAGCACCGGCTCATTTTGCGCCAGAGGTGCGAAATTATCTAAACGCAACCCTTCCAAATCAATATATTGGGCGAAGTGGTCCTGTCCCTTGGCCAGTGCGATCGCCCGATCTTTCATGCCTGGATTTCTTTTTGTGGGGACACCTGAAGAGTCTTATGTATGAGACTCCTATCGAATCTGCAGAAGAACTCGTCGCAGACTTTCGGCAGCTGCAGGAGAGGTGCGCGATATTCCTGGCGTGTTTCAGAGGGTTCTTGAATCCCTTCTTCGCCGTTGTACCGCATGCATCGCCTCTAATGGTCAGTGTTTCGAACAGCTATTGTAATCATTTCTAACTAAACTTTTTTTTATAACGTAAATGTTCTTTGTTTCCTTTTTTGTCTCTTAAAACGAAATCTGTTTCAGCGCCCTCTATCACCTTCGGGTTAAAATTACGAGTATGATTTCTTTGATGAATGTTGCTTGTTTTGGTGTTGTACTATCGCCTCTTAAAGTTTGCTTTATCGTTTTTTATTTTGATCATTACATACGAGCATTTCAATTTTTTCCCCCTGAACGCGGTTACATTTGCGCCACTTAACCGCTCTCGATGGTTTCAATTTTGCGCTCAAAATTCAGGTTAAAATCTAAGCTTTTGTACACATTTAACAAAATAAAAAAAAATACTGGTAAAATGTACTCCAAAGTCTAGAGCGCCCTCTAACGGCATTTTTTTAAACTTTGTCTTTAAAACTTTTTTTTAAAGAAAATACTAATTTAAAGAATGATTTTAGTGAAAACCGCAAATGAATCGATCCATTTTTCCGTTTTTTATCATCATTTGAAATTTAGGACCCTAAACTTTGATGGCGCCTTTCTCCTTCGGAAATCGTTTGGGACACTTGGTTTCCTATTTACTAGTACTCGTCTTGATGTGTACTATCACCCCTTAAAGTTACACCCATCATTTATGAAACGCCCTGTATATATTTTCGGGAATCTTTATTAGTTCTGCAAAAATATTTCTCAAGTTATACACACACAATACATATTTCAATTTTTCATTCTATACCAATTTTCGTAGTTTTTACTGTTAATAAATTCGCTTTTTTCAAATATCGATTCACTTCATTCTTATAAAATTGATCTTTTTTATACATACAATAATGTACAGCCATATTCTTATTAAATTAGCATATTGTTACAAGGTGTTTTTTCGTGAACCAGATAAGATAAAATGTAACATTTGTATGCCATTTGCTTCTCGTATAAGACAATAGGTTTAAAAAAATATTCTTCGTAATAAATCATTTAAAATGGAAATAAATTCAACAGCTCCGAATAATTTTTTCAGAATGCAATGCTTTTTCATTTACATGGTTATTTTATGCTCTACCTTAGATATAATATTTGCTACTTGAATATTAATTTTTCCCAAGCTACCTATCCAATTTTTATTACCATTTTCATTTAATTTCAGACCCTAAAGTCATAAAAATGATGTTTTTTCTCAAATACTTTTCTTTACATCGCGTAATCGTTATAGCTTACAAAAATCTATATATTAAATGTATTCAAAACAAAAATATATCTACGGATTATTTTTAATGTATGACAGCCCTGTGAATGCCAAGGTAATTTTATAAGACCACAAGGGGATTGCACTCCAACTTGAATGATTTGTCTAAGTAATAAGTATGCCGACAGAGAGCTTATTATTTAAAAGGATAAGAAATATTTATTTTTAATATTTTTAAATTGTATATTGTTTATATGTATTTACACTTCCTATGTGGTTGAATAAATCATTCGAATGTATATCAAGGGACTGTGTTTCGAGATTGGGAAAAAATGTAATAAATGGAAAAAAGAACCGTGTAACAATAACGAAAATAAGAAGGTACTCGGGATAACATTGGTGAATATTCACAGAAAATGTTTACATCTTGTCTCTAGGAGGGCATCATATTTTCCTACAGATGATTTTCGTGATAGAGGACTCGCAGAGTAGCGAGTTGTATCACGATATTTTTTTATTCTGTCATTTAATACATCTCCAGCGGCACTCATTTGTTCTAGTTTCAGGATCAATGAAATTATACCTCCTTTACAGTGAATATGACCAGATTCTTTCAGTTCACTTTATTAACGTTTTTTTTGTCTTGCTGCTCTACCAATAAAAGCGTTCCTCGTTGAAATACAAGTTTATTGGATATCAAATACGACAACCTCGATTTTTCGTTAGTAGGTCATTTTTCTGGATGTATAGTTCACAACTTACATTTAATGTAGCAATAAGATCTAGAGATTCATATAAATCAAGCCTTAAGCATTGGCTACAAAGCTGTTTCGACGCAAAAATAAAAGAAATAGGTTACTAGTTGAACAGATCGCTTTCAACACTGAAATAATCGAAATAGGTTGACAAAACTTTTACAGTCCATGGTGATAAATTGCTGGCTCGGGGTTAATATGCAAGTAACATGCACAATAATTAAATATTTCTTTCCCTATAATTATGTCAAATTCTTTCTTGCAGCATAATAAAGATTATTTTATGAATCCATGAGAGCCCCTGTTCAATTTTCGGGGATTCATATGGATAAATTATTATTCTTAAATTTAATTCTAGAGACGTAAAAATTTAATTCTAGGAGATTTTACCTCTTATATTTTTTTTAGAAACACGTTTTTATGCCTATAATCATTCTATTTCTTGCGATGTGTTCGATGTCTCTTTTTTTAATTGCTAATGATGTGCGGTTCGTGTATTTTCAGAAATCTACAATATTCGAAATGTCATTGAAAACATGAGAAATACTTTTTCTTCTCTAGAAACAGTCTAATAAATATATAGTTAATCATTAGTTATTTTGAAAGATGACGAAAATAAAATAACGAAAATTAAACAATTTACTATTTATTTATTTCAAGCATAAGGTTTAAAATTTTTCAACAGCATATAAGGAATTTGATTGCAATCTGACGTTGATGTCGCTTTCATGTTTAATATCACTTTTATTTTTTAAGCAAAACAACATTTTTTTCACTTCATTCTTTTAAATTTGTTTAATATAGAGTGTTTCAGCACCTTCAATAAATTATTCATAATTTGAATGAAGGGCATTAATGTCGCACTTTCAAGCAGTACGATTTAATGAATTTCGTAACTTTAAACCAAGTGGCGATGACGACACCCAAACAAGCATCCCACTCTACAAAATCAACACCATGTCAATGGGGGTATTCGAGTTTCGATAGGTTTAACGGGAATGCTCTCTTAAACAACTATGTTTGGTGCTGTCAAGACTCGAACCCACGACCCGATAGAAACGAAGCCAGTCACGAATAAGTGTCCATGCCCATTTGGATACAGTGGCCATCAATGAAAAACATCGTTAAAGTTAACAATTTATAAATTTACGTAGAATAGGCATTCACAAATGAATTGTTTGATAATAGTTCCTTAAACGTATGGTGACCTAAATTGTTTCTGAATGAATCCTTTCAAATCCATAGTATAGTAGCTTCCGTGAATCAAAAGAGAGGACATTTAGCACAATAGCTATTTGATTCCAGCCCCCTATCAGGTGACTTCAAATTAACTCGTGCATACAGTTCACAATTGTGCTACCCATGTTTGCCTTCAACAATCTCTGTTACCATCACGGACGTGGAGTAGCCGTGATCCACAAAAGCGATCCTATCGCATTCTCTCGTAGACAAAGTCAGAGCTCTTGCAATCGTCACCGAGATAAAAGCCCTGTGATCGATGACATCATCGTGTCCGTTTCTGGTGGACACAAGAGTCGTTCCTCGTTTATCTCATTGTTAATCGATAGCAAATCGCTGATATTTATTCCCTTGGCTCTACAAATTCAGAATGACAACGGTATGTTGCATTCTAGAAGATAATAGATCTACCTTTGGATTTCATTTGATCTATAAACTTTCCCATCAACTTTCCATTAATTTTGCATTTGAGTGTTTGAGCCCTTGAAAATAGCATCAGAGTAACGCATGGTTACTTATATGTATGTAAAGGATTTGAATTCAAGCTTTTCGATGAACTGTCAAATTTCAGGATCCCATTGAAATGTAAAAAACTGTTTTTACAATCTCTCTTCACATACATACACATATGTATATACGTATGTATGTATGTATGCATGTATGCGTATGTGTGTTTAAAATCATTAATCCTGTATTAAACGTAAATGTAACAATGCTAAATAAAATGTCGAAATATAGAAAGACATTAGACAATACAAATCAAAGTTAGTTGACCAAAGTAATACTACACGCAGCAAACTCTGATACTTAGGATGAAGTTCGTAGGGTTAAAAATTTTCATAATACCTCCTTACATATATATATATATTCATTAAAAATGCTTTCATTAGCTTTCAGGCGGGAAATGAGAATATAAAATTTAAAAATATCAGCAGTGGATTTTCAAATACACAATAATAGTAAGTTAGAGAAACACCAAAATCAAGTTCTAATAAGTTCAATTTCAGGGGAAAAAATTTAAAATAATATTGTAACTAGATTTAGTAATTTTTATTTATTGATTTGTTTTCCTTCATTTTTTTTCAACTATAATGTCCTTTATTTTTTATGCTTACAGTCACACGATGTCTCCATAAATTACGTAATTTTAAATATATTTAAATTTATAACTGCTTTGTTCTGAAAGATTTACTGTCTCTTCCTTGCAAAATTTTCCTATAATTTAATTTATTTTAATTATTTTCTAATTTTTTTCTTTTATGAGGTGCTGCTCTAAAATGTTTCTGCCATGTTAGCTTGGCGAAGTTTTGTGAGAGTTTAGTTAATAGTTTTATACTGTCGCTTTTTTACATATATAATGTTAATTTTTCTGTATAAGTAAATAACTTTAGTTGTATTTTTCTTTATTATTATTATGAGAAAATTAAATATACTCATGATAATATTAACCAAAATGTTAGCAATGACATACCTATACTCTTAATTTCTTTCCCAACCATTAAGTAATGTAAGCAAATTACAGGTAAAGATTGGCTAGCCTCAAAACAATGTTTATTTCTTACCTATGCTATCTGAGTAAGAAATTTGTATGTAATAGATGCAAAAACATTTCGAAACGGTTAATACTTTCTGAAAAAGGGATTCCAAATAGGACAAGTGAATGCACTTTATTTAAAACTGGATGAATCTCATGATAAATGTATTTCACGACGTTACCTCTCTTTTAAATAGCCGCCGGAGAGTGAGTGAAAGGTCTCCATTGAAATTGAATCTATGCTTCATTCAGAATTCCCAGCACTTTTCTACTTCGTAAATGAAAATTTCAGCTCCCCTAATTGATGCTTTCCTTCATTAGGCCTTTCGTTTACCCCTGCAGTGCACATTTTAGAGCCCCTCTGTCAGGGTGATTCTTCATGAAAAGGGGCTGCTCTCTCTCTTCGGGGATGAGGGCGAGAGGTATCGTTCCGTGTCGAGAAACGTCACTTCCATTTTTCGAACAATCTTTCACTCACAATTACTAACAGGTCAGATGGAAATGTTTGACGGATTGTAATTTATGTATCGTAGATGTATCAAGAGACGAATTTGGCAATTTGTATTCATTGCAATTCCATATAACTATACATGTCTTGAAACTATTCGCATTTTGTACATTATTTTAATATAGCGTGATAAAAAAACATGTATTAAAATGGCAATGTGTTACAACAGAGTTGAATAACAATATTTCACAAATATAATAAGCTACAACAGAGTTGGGCAACCTACGGCACTCTAACCACATTTGGCACACCGTATTTGGGGTACACTCAGTGACACTCTGTATTACTCTACAAATTTGTCAATTTTTGAGTGGATGGAAGATAAATTTGTAATGAGCCTTATTGGACAAACATCTTCAGAATTATGGACATTTACAGCGTTACGAAAAAATTTGAAAGATAACTTTAAAGATAAATTTGCATCTATTTTGTGAATTATTTAATGGCATTACTGAATAGATTTAATTGTTGAAGAAAGGAAATTGTATGTACACTTCTTTCCGCTTTTGTACGCATGTTTAGGCCCGTTTACATGGACGCCGGCAAAATGTCGGCAATTTGGAATTGGGGAGAAAAGCCGGCTTTTTACCGGTATTTTTTTTCAGCCCGTTTACATGAGAATCTGGTGATTGGTTGATAGATTCACGTGACTATACAATGTAACCATAGAAACAACCAGATTTTTTTAGCGCGATTATCATGAATAGGACATGTGATTATGTTTTCGTTTACTTACCGTCAAACAAGCGCAACATTTCTTTGTTTATTATTATTGCGACGACTATTTTGCTCTTGCACTTTTGCAATATACCCACTAAAATTTCCTGTTTAACTGTATATGGTTGCTCGATTACAGTAAAAGATAAGATGATTGTAGGAAAAAAATCTTTTGTTTAATATCCTGGTAAAAATGCGAGTGTTTTATAAACGTGGATAATAATGATGAAGCGTAAAGATTTTAAACATCTCTTCACTATTTATTATGTCCTGACCACTTTGAATAGGCTTGTTTTCAATACCAACCACTTAGAAGCCGTCGCCACCTAAAATCGAGCTCCATTCTTACTATTTTTGTGTTCATGAAAGAAACTTCTAAAAGGATTTTGGATAGATGTCTACAGTAATTACTTCAAAGTAAATTTTTGTTTATTTTAAATTAAATTATATAGAGAACATACATATAAAAAGTTAAACATATAAAGTATTTTACAAAATTTAATGTCTTAAATTAATTAAAAAAATTAATGTCTATACTTGATGAATCAAATACCATTTTCAAACAATAGAAATGAAAATTACCATATGTAAAAAATTATGCAACATTTTGAAAGTCTATATTCGCACAGTACCATTTTAGTACAAAGATATAATTTATTGAGAATTAAATTCTAAATGTGGTAAATAATAAAGGCATTAAAATTTAATTAAAATGTATGTATTGTAGAACATATATATTTGTGTGCATATATTGAATATAAAAGTCCTGTTCTCTTGTGCTTGGTCAAAATAAAGTCTTTTTTGAATCCATAATCCTTTTGCAAAAAAATAAAATATTTGAGTGGTATCTACTTATTATGTGGTACATGTGAGGATTTCTTAGCACATTTGTTTTTCAAAATTCGACTGGTATAAATTTGTCACACAGATGTATAATTTTTTTTTTTTTTTGCTATGGATAACAAATATATATTTATTGGTATTTGCACAAGGGTTATCAAAATGTAAAATTCAATAATTTTGATGATAAATTTGATATAAAGACTATACACATGTTACTGCAGCATTAACATAGTGTTAAAAAAATCTATCTGAAATGTATTGAGCATAATAATACTCTAGATTTTAATTTTGACATAGGTATTAAAATAAAAGGCTCATGTATATTGATATTATCCTGCTAATAAATTTAAGTCCAAAATAAATTTGTTGCATTGAGTTAGTTACAAATATTGATCCAGAAATGTATTTGGATCAATTCTATGATTATTGTTTGCAATAATCTATATTCATGAAAAATTCAGTAAAAAAAGGTAATTTCAGAGAGCTTTTTTCAAAATTAAGGGGCTAATCGTCCAAAATCACTGATATTTTTTTGTGACGTATGTTGAAAGCACAAATTTGGGGAGCTTGCATATAGTATAATATCGACCAATTTCTTCAAATAAAAAAGCCGCCAAATGCTGCGATATACAGCCAATAGTGGAACCAGTTCCTGATCACAGTAACAATAATAGTGATCTAATTTTTTTTAAAAATTCGTGATGTCTTTTTGCTTGGGCGAAATTAGTCAGCAGTTTAATACATATGTTCCTAGTTTTTGAATGGTACGAGTATTGATTTAGCATTTCTTAGAGAAAATTTGAAGTAATTTAATATTTTGCTCATGTATTATTTGGGGAACTGAGAAGTTTCATGAAATTTAGGATTGCCCTGGTAAAAGAATCTTGTTTACAATTAATACAAATTGTGATTTTCATTAGAATTGAGCACAATTTATTAATGATAAACTTTGGTAACTTGTTGAATTAATGATGATTTTCATTTATTTAGTCTAACTTTATTAATATATTTTCAAAAGTTAAATTTCAGAGCGAGAATTCTAAATCTTTTTTCCTCAATTCTAATCCTTTTTTCCTCTTTTTTCTCTCTCTTCTTTTTTCCTCTAAATCTTTTTTCCTTTCATCTTTCTTAAAGTATAAATTTATTATATGAAAAGATACTTTAGTTGCATATCAGTGATAATGAAATAACATGTAAATGCTTTTCTCCAAATAAGTTTTAAATTTGGATGAACTGAAGTATATTTAACACTATACATACAGTAACAGGTAGAAGTATATATATATAGGAGTGCATTAAGTGTTGGTATGTTCAGTGTAAAAAAATCAAATATTACCGTTAAAACAGAAGATAATGCTTTGTATATTTTAGGGGAAAAGATTGTAGTGATAAGTATATGCAATGTAATGATTTATTAATAAAAATTACTGTAAGGAAAATTAAAGTAGTTTAAGTTTTAGTATTTAATATGTAATTTTACAGTTGTGAACAATTGTTATACGAAGGTTTATTGTATTTTTAGGACATGAAAAAAAGTGTATAGAGATATTTTATAAAAAATAGTTACACATTGCACATTACCATTTTATATGTGTATTTGTTTCTTTTATTCAGCTTTTTTCTATAAGTTGCATGATTTCAGTATTCAAATTTGTTTTATGTAAATTCAGAAAGTTGACTGTATAGAAGTGGATTTTATAACTTTGCCAGCTCGTAAGAGATCTGAAATTTCAAAATTCTTGTGATATTTCATTTAATATGGGCCCATACCATATACAGTTCTCAAAAATACCATGAAAACTTTTGTAGATAACGTAATGCTATCTCCTGTTTTTGCTTTCTAGTTCCCTACGTGTAGTATATTTCACATAGCTGGCTGTTTTCTCGTAGATTTAATTAATTTTAAAGAACAGACAGCCCAATTACTTGTACTTTGAATTTAAAGATTATTTCCCTGTTTTTTACTAAGTTAAAATTATTGTACACAATTAATTCATACATTTTTTTTTTTTAATTTGAGGAGAATAAAACCTCCCCTCCTTCCAAAAGCAACAAATTTTAAGATAAAAATTTTTATGAAATTTCTTTTTTGTGAATATTTTTACTATGTATATTTTTTGTGAAGCTGTAGAATAAATTTTTCTTGTAGAATTTCAGCTACATGAATTAAGAGAAAAGGGCAATTTCATTATTTACTTCATGAGCTGTGATTGATCTGAAGCAATTCAATATGGAATATAAAGAAGCTAAAATGCATGTAGGTCTTAAAACTTTTATGTGGTGTAGAAGTTTCAGCTCAACTGAAACTCTTATTTCATTGGGAATTAATGTGTCATCAGTCATGTATTAAGACTAGTTTTTGCCATTAATTTCTTTGTAAACAAGGGAAGACCTTTTCAGATCTTACTTTTGTAAATGTATATAAAAAAAGCATTGATTTGATTAAATTAATTTTGATAGTGTTGAAATTAGAGTAAATAAAATTCGCAGAAACTTTTAAGATGCAAATGTTAAAAAATTTTTTTTTTTACTATTAATTGCATTAGGTGTTTAAAAATTCAAGTTTTTATGTCAGTAACTTAATGATATATATAAAGTGAAAATTTTAGAAATTCTGCATAATTTGACCTTTTTTTCGCTTTATACTCTTTGATTTATATAGGAGATGATTTTCTTAATTTTTTTTTTTACTGTATCCTTTTATTTGTTTGGGTTGATGACATTTAATACTCTTTGAAAATATTTTTAAAATTAATACTTTTTTGTTGTAAATAAATTGAAAAACCTATTCATAAGATTTCCAGAGAGATTTAGTAGATATTATTAATAAGATAAAAATCGAGATGTGCTAATTGTACAAGGTATTATGCACGTTGAATATTTGCTGTTAGATCCTCGATTTGTCCTTATAGTATAGTGTTACATCCACAGAGTCTGATTTATATACCATATCATGAAATGCTTTATTCACTTATAGTGCATTCATGTAATGTTAAAATTAAGTGTCAATAAATGATGTATATTAAAATGAGTTTGATTATTAAATAAAACTACTGTCTAATAAGAATTTTCTGCTTCTGCATAAGAGAGATTTTCGTGAAAATTTAATTCAATCTACTATAAAATAATTTTATTAAAAAGCCTATTTCTTTAAACATGTTTCTTAATTTATACAAAAAAGTCAACTTTCTTTCTGAATGTTGAAGACAAACATTTCTTTAAAAAGTTCAAACCTTTTGAAGGGTAATAATTATAAAGGAAGTCAGAGACTATAAAACATATCAAATGTTTGTTTGTTGTCAGATTATTTCAGATGCCCAAAACTTTTAAATGATGTTAAAAGCTATTTCATTTCAATCTCAGAAGAATTCCTAATTATTAATCAAAACTTTCATATTAACCAACTTTAATTAAAAAGCTAAATTAACTTTTGTTTGTAAGAAAGTGTGTATTTTCCTTAATGTACAATATTTTCATAAGAACTTGTTCATAGTATGTTTCTTAATTGAGGGATTATTTAACCCTTCGAGAAGAAAAAAAGTAATATTTAGCCTACTTTTATAAAATAATTTTGTACTTGCCCATTCAATTCAAAATGTATATAAAAGGATATCTTTTGGTTCAGTAAATCAGGATTCGCTTTAATAACAAAAATTAAATGGATTAAAATTGAAGATTTTAGAAAAAAGAACTTTTCTTTTTAAGCTGTTATCCTCATAAATTTATGGGAATGTGAATATAAAACAGTTAATTCTATTTATTGGTTATATCACATTTTAATCAATTTTCAAAGTAAAAAAAAAATTCATTACACCCCTATGGAGTTATTTAATAAAAATATAGTACTACTTTTTTACTTATATGGAAACACTCAATAAGATAAATCAGGAAAAATAACAAAAAAATGCAATTTTATTGTGTACATCCATAAGAATTATATTGTAATAATTTCAAATTAATCTCAAAAACTAATGTCTTAAAGTATATGTATCATCTTATTAAAATATTGGAAACATACAAGCAAAGTAAGAATTTTTATTTCATAAAATCTGGTTCTTAATACTTTTATTTTAGGGGAAAAATATTTTGCATTGCAGTTAAAATACTTCTATAATAACTAACTTGTTGATACATTTGATACGAGTGAAGTTTTTGATAACTTGAAGGAAATTAACATTTCCTGTGGGAAAAAAAAACAGGACTCAGACCACCTGGTCAATATAATTCACAGCATCCTGCCCCTTGATGAACCAGAGGGTTCATAACATTTTCATGAAGAAATAAAATTTTAAAATCAAGCATTTCTAGGCTTCTAGCACAATTAAATTTTAAAAACAACACTCAAATTAAATAATTAAACATTATAACAAATTTCAACGCACTAATAAAAAATAACACTTTTACAAAATATCCTGAAATTTAAGAAAAGAAAAAAAGAAGTTTCATTATAGAAAATTTAAACATTGGCAAGGAAAGTATACATTATAAATTTTCTAACTTTTTTATAAGTTATTAATCAAGCTATTTATTAACGAGAATTAAAAGAGAGCAACACATAATAAATTAAGTCAAAAACTTAAAAATTTTCATATAACCATATACACATTGAGAAAATATTAAATAGTTCAATATACAATTTTCAAGAATCATTCTAGCTATACCAATATTTAAAGAATAAAATACTAAACTGCATTTGAATCAAACAAATATTTAAAATAAAACTATCAATATACAGCATTCAAAATAGTATTCTGAGCTGTATTTCTTCTGTACACCAACGCTCGCAATCCACAACAACATCCATCTTTGAATAAATAAAGATCTGGCGTAATGTATCATGGGAAAATTAGAAAACGTTCTCGCATTTTACCCCCAAATCCCCTGCCCCATTGCGGGTACAAAAATCAAACCTCCTTTTCTACCAGGCATTTTGCCGGGTCGTCATGTAAACGCCTCGAAAGAGGATTCATGCCGGTATATTGCCGGCAATTTTCGTCCATGTAAACGGGCCTTTTAAGTAAAAAATCTACCTTCCTGTGAAAAATATTTCGAAACTGCAAAGAAATTGTTTAAGAAATGGTACGATTTAAGCAAAAAGTTTTAATTTAAGGATTTTCAGATTTTTTTGGTAGACTTCTATGTGTGTATACCACGCAAAACAGATTTTGTGCTCAAAATTTCATAAAAAGCTGGCCATTTAATTTTTTAAGGAAAAAATTTAACATTTTTGGAGTGATTTTAAAGTGCTACTCCTCCTACAAAAATTTATATATACGTATGAAATTTGATTTACAAGTACTTCCAACTATATGTAATAAAAGTTTCTATGGGTTTTGCGATAACATGGTTGGTATTCGTACATTACTTCTTTTTATGAATGCGTCCTGAAAATTCTTTAAAAAAATGTAAAAATTATGAGTTCAATTATTTTTTAAAAAATAAATATTGCTTTGATTCAAAAATGCATACCAACTTTTGTTACATGTACTATTAGCAATAAAAAATATTAGGCAGAATAGAAAGATAGAGAAAGAGAAAATAACAAACTAGTTATTTTATCTTTTTCTGAGGTAAGTAAGTGTAAAGTTTTGATTTGCCAAGGAATGTGAATAAAAACGAACGTAAAAGCTATTATAATTCTGCGTTTTTTAAGGTAAGAACTTTAAAGTATTGTGAGGTTATAGAAAAGTATATAAAGAATAATTTAGGGTAAAAAAAATTAAATTTGATGTTTTGACTGATTTTTGTCAATTGAATCGTACTGTGTCCCATTAACCAATGAATGCTAAAAATTGTGCCAAATTGAGTCGAAAATTATACCTCTGTTTTTGCAATGTGAAAGTAAAGCGATGCGAGAACTAGGTTTGCATTAAAAATTTTACTATCTTTTATTTGACTATAATGAAGGGAAATACTTATATTTTATGTTGGTATTTCTTATTTTAATAAATATGGTTAAAAATACATAATATATATACAGCTTAATTTTTCTGTATTTTTTTTTGTTGAAGAAATAGTTATATTTATTTTTATATTAAGAAATAACTTTAAATGACGTACATATTGGCCTCTATTTCTAACTCTGAGCATTTTTGCAGGAATGTAATTGCTTCAAAAATGTCCTACTGTGTGGTACGCTGAATTATAATGGTAGATTAATTTGTCACGTCACAGCTAAAATGTTGCCGCCTCTTGAGCAACAAACTTAAGAATGGATTTTATTAAATTTGTGAAAACTACTGGCATTTGAAGCGCATGCAAGCAAAAATTTTAACTAAAAGCGTTACATTACAGTTCCTGCAAAGATTTTTTTGGTATAATACGAACTGTATATTCATCTACCTATACCTGCGAGTCATTATTTTCAGAGATGAATAACATTTAAAACCCCTTCATGACCGGCGAAAGAAGAAAGTGACGTTTCTCCAGGCCCACGATTTCGGAGAGTATACGCACGGGACCAGGCGAATTTCCCTGCAGGGCTTAACTCATTTAAAAATCCATGTAAAATCTTAAATGCAATAAAATCCGCTAAAATTTATATTTCCCTATAACTGATAATATCGGGTGTTTCAAAAGTCGCGCACATTTACATGGTAATCCTTGTTGCTGAAAAACCAAAAGGGATGGTTGAGATTTCTGTCAATAGATGGCCACAGGAGCCTCATCATAAAAAGTTGTGAACGTAGTTCGGATCAGTTTCAAAATACTTGTCAGCTGTAGTTAGTAGAGCACAACGGGAGGTGTCTGATGTTTTCCCAAGAGCAAAGTATAGCTCTCGTGGAATTTTATTTTGCTACAAAATCTCAATGCCGTATGAAAAATACATTTTAGCAGAAATGTTCAGGTTAAAAAGCACCTAATGCATTAACGATAACACGTTTATTTCAACGGTTTCGTGACACAGGATCGGGTGCAGAGAGAAAGCGATCTGGTAGAGAGTCCATAGTGAAAAAGAAAGTGGCAAATGTGAAGACCGCTTTACAAAGAAGTTCAAAGAAAAGTAGTCGAAAACTCACTGTGCAGCTGGGAATATCACATACATTAGCATAAATAACAGCACGTGAGTTAGACTTTCGAACGTTTAAAACACATGCTGTCCATGAAATAAAGCCTCCCGATTTTGAGAAAAGGTTGCACATTTCTGCAGATGGTTTTGTTCCTTCCTAGACACATATAGCATCAGTAAACTGGATAAAGTTTTTTACAGATGAGGTGTGGTTCCATTTGCATGGATACGTGAACAGCCAAAACAGCCGTTACTGGTCCACCACAATTCCGCTCATTATATAGGAAGGGCCCTTACATGCTGAAAAAATGTATGGTGTGCTGTGTCACGCCGTCAAATTATGGGGCCACTTTTCTTTGCTAGCACTGTCGATTCGACCGCTTATATAGACATCATTATGGAATTCATGTCCTTTCTGAACAATGATGAACTATAAGTTAAGTCGCAGCAAGATGGCGCAACGTGTCGCACATCACGGGAAAATATGGAAGTTTTAACCGATTTTTTCGATGCTTGTGTCATGTCCAAAATACTTTGGCTACCACGTTCACTAGACTTGTCGATTCCTGATTTTTTTTCTTTGAGATATCTGAAAAATGTCGCCTTCAAGAATAATCCCCAAACTCTTGATGAACTTAAGAGTAACAACCTAAATGCAATATTGGACATTAATTTTCACACACTTCGTTAAGTATCGACTAATCTGGTAAAAATTGTTCGATTGTGTGTCCAGGAAAATGGACATCATTTTGAACATTTATTGTAATTCATGTCTGACACCTGATTATAAAGATAATTCTTCAACCTTTGTTTTTCTTTTATTATGTTTGTTAACGTAATTCACGTGTCTTTAAAACTCAACCACAAAGGTTGATGGGCGCTACTCTTAAACACCCGGTATCTGAATGTACAAACGTTTTCGAAAGAAAGCAATTGTGAATTTTGAAGAAAATGTTTCATGTTAATAAAAAAGGTACTCCTTTCTCACCTTTCACCACGATGATTAAAATAAAATAGATGCAAAACTTACAAAATACTATGCAGCAAATATCAAGTGATAAATTTACTGTCACATGAACTTGATGTGGTTCTAACTGGTACAAATCTTTTGAAAAACAGCTAATTTGTTATCAATCTTTATAATGCTTTTTAATTTCTTAGTATCACTTTAGAATTATGTTTTCTGTTCTTATGGTTATGGCAATTCTAAATGCGATAGCAACGAAAAAGCGTCGTTTGCTCTTACTGAATTAAAAATGATCCACAGTACGAAGAAAGCTTCTTTTTCGATAAAAACGTGTCATAAAAACCTTTACGCCATGATAGATTTAGTGGGAATCAGTCTTTCTACGTGGTGTGTCTACAGCTATCTAGAAGAACGTTGAGGAAACAACTTTTAAACTGTTGTGCCTGGGGATTTAAAAACACGCGTGTATTTTTTTCTTTTCTTTCTTTTTTTTTTTGCACGTGTTTCTTTTTCTGTATGGTCTTTAACACAAATTTTGCAATACAGTAGAATTCCGAAAACCCGACAGTCGATAACCGTTCAATTCAAATAACTCGGTTACACTTTTGCAGGTCGAAGAAAGCCCACGAGCAGATCTGTTCAAGGTTACAATACGATCCCAAACAAGATATTATGTACCAAACAGAAATTATGTCTGCTCTCATAGTTAAAGAAAAAATGTCGGAAAATGATGAAAAAATAAACTTCTAAAAAGCACATAGTGAGGGCTTAAATTTTGTTGAAACTGCCCCTCAATGTTGAACAAGGTGCGTTGGCCACGAACTTCGACGTCTTCGCGAAGAAGCAGCGAAATGCAGAGTGCTGTACCAAAGACAATAGGACATTCCGCATTTCTTTAAAAAAAAGTAGCCCATTTTCGCTATTTTTAATTTTCGTTATAAACAGCCATATACTTTCATAAAATATTTTTCGAAGGTGTATTTGCTTAGGTAACAGAACAGGCGCTGCTACAGGGGATCTGCGACTTCCACAACGTGGAAAATGGGTTAAGCACAATACTAGCGACTATGTATGTTGTGACTTGAATTACTTTTATATTCTATATAAATAAATAGTTGTCACTATTAAAATTTGAACCCCCCCCCCCTATTAATTTTCATTTTCATGTAGTAAATGCCGTATTCTTTTTTAAAAAGTACGCACTTTTCTTTTGTATAAGGATATTTGGGCAATTTATTTTTTATTGTATTCTCAACAACAACAAAAAAATAAGTGCAGTATAATATTTTCTCAGGAAACACTCGTACTTATTCTTTTTTTATTCCTATTTTCGATAACCTGGAATTCTAACTCTAACGTGACCACTTTTTTGTTTACATTAGGTCGAGTTTTCAGATTTCTACTGTTTAATCATTTTTTCTTCCTTATAATCGAAACAACTTTTCAGTTCCTTTCGAATTCTGCATAAGTGCTCGACATAGAGGTAAGCTTTCCAGTTTACTCTTACGCAATAATTATTGTAAAGAGAGAGGGACTTGTACTTTTACCATTACTTATGACATTCGGTACTTCACAAACCTATTTAATAAACTCAAATACCACTGTATTGTAACATTGATTTGAATTAATACATAGGATTTCCACATATCTTCACAACTACATGCGATTCGTTTACTCTACTTAAAAATCTATTTCTTCTAATCACGCTAAACTTTCAAATAGTTACATCTCAGTTTCGACAGAATCCCTAATAAGTTTTTTTAAGCGTAAAGAAGTCTTACTATTTTTATCGAAAAATATACTATCAATATTTTAAGAGCATAAAAGTCACATGAAAACATAACCAAACATCCAATTAGCGAATAATTGTTAATTTAATTCACACCCCTGCAGGTTCTAAGAATGCTAAATTGCTTGTTGATTTAAGAATCTTTAAAAGTTTGAAAAAAAAATTGATTTTAATTTTTACAATTCAGAGATATATATACCATTTTTATACACCACCAGGTATAAAAACCAAATCGAAAAAAGTATATAATTCAATAAAATCTTAAATATTTAAGTTTATTATGATGCTAGAAAGAAAAATCTATTCACAGAAAATTATTTGTAGAACGTAATTAAATAACGACTGCTCAAAAATATACTGTAATAGTTTAATTATATTTAGTAATTACATACATGTTTACAGGAAAACTTCCGTGCGTCGGAATTGACGATGGAATGTGTATGTGTTTGTGCAAATTAAACATATTTGCATCCATTTATGTATAGACTCCACTTGGAGGCTTACAAAATTTAGCATAATCAAGTTATTACATCTATAGCTGCTACGAGAAAACAAATTGCAGTTTGAATAATAAACCAGATACAAACCTTTCTAAAATTCTTTTTAAATTTGAAAAAGACTATTTTTCTTTTTCTTTTTTTGTGCACATTACATATCATGAAATAGAGCAATACATTTTTTTAAAATTAAGTTATTTAAAATCTTCTTATAAATCCAGCGAATAATTCGATTCATTTGGAAGTTTTAATTATTTTCATTTCTCGAAAAAAGAAAACATTCAGAGTTCTCTAGAATAATTAAGTTTTAAATTTAAAAGAAACTCTTGTCGGAAAAGTCACTGTGAAAATTTTAAGACAAATACGCTGATTTAAAAGCATTTTTTTTGTCACTTGATCTGGAGTTCTTTCGAACAGTCATAAGTATTCCACCCCCGCTAATTAAGTGGAATTTTTGAAAAAAATACGGATTGCAAAAGAGTTAAATTTACAAGTAAAGCAATTAAGTAAGAATGCCTTTTTTCTTGGCTCTTTTTTTATCTACATTCTAAAAAATTGCCTTAATGCTGCGTTTGCTTAAATCAGAAAAAGGGATATAAATTTTAAGTTTTTTTTTTTTCCTAACAGAAAATACTCAAGTGTTAGAATAATGCTGTGATTGAATTACTTTCTCAAAAACATAGATAATAATAATTGCGTTGCACTACAAAGCAACCAGTTGACTTGAACTGTTGATCGAAACCGATTCACTGTATCAGATAATTTATTTGTAGAACTATGAATTCGCCACGTAATAAAAATGATTCAACTACATTCACACACAAAAAATAGTATTTGATTTTTAAAAAAATCATGCACATTATTATTATGAGAACTTAATAAAATGCAGAATGGGAGTGTGAATAAAATATAACTAATTCAGGAATATGTAAAAAAGTACGATTTGCTGAAAACGAATATGTGATCGAACCTCTATTTCGCAATCCACCCCGATCTTCATTTTATGCTACATACATCTGAAAAGCACATTTTTCTTGCTCCAGCTCTTTTTGTCATCATAAATTTTAATTAAAATTTTTTTTCTCTTTTACTATGATAGGAGTTCAGATTATTCAGTTTAAACTGGATGATATTGTGGCTATTTAATACAAAAGAACATACGCTTTTCTTTACGACATATGGATACAATTCTGTAATGATTTTTTGGGTGACTCGTGGTCAAAATGAAACGGTTCTTTTAGGAGATATTGTTTTCCAGTAAGATAACGTTCCAATGCGTACAATTATACGAGGTGAGATTAAAGAACATACTATAAAGCAAAACATCTAAATGAACCGTCCCGGTGTCATACAGCAGTCGTCCGGAACATTGGGCATCAAATGACATGGGCCACCCAAGGAACATTAAATTACTTCAATTTTATTAACTGTGGCAGAGGAGAGTCGGATATCATGGAATAACATTTACATTTCTAAAAATAACTTAACTGTTTTTGAAATATCACCAATATGTTCATGTCGTACAGTAAAACCTGGCTTTGCGTGGTTCTTTTTTTATGCGATTTTATTTTTGTGCGATTTTTATTTTTGTGCGATATTCAGATATTTTTGTGCGTTTTTTATACGTTCCCTATCTACCACACAAAACTATAACTACATTTAACTGTATTCATCTGTGTTATCCGATTTAACTATAATATCCGACACCTCCTCTTGGAAAATGAACCTTTGAACTGAAGGACAAAACAAAGTCGGTTACAAAAAAACGACCACAGTATTGCACAAACTACAGTTCGTTTAGGGTACATTATGATTAACTTTAATGTTCAAGTCCCATATGCACTAGTAAGTTAAAAAGATTGACAATTTACATGCCAAAAATTTGAGAAACGTAAAACACACTTTGTTCTGTAGTGAATGGTATGACAACAACAAATAGTCAACTATCATTGCAGTGCATCATGATGCACATGTTTTTTTCCGAACTTCTTCAGTAGTTTGAGTTTTGCCTAAGAATTAATAGCTAAAAACAGAACCGAAACTTCGGTATTCCACAATAACCGACTCTGATCCATATTTCTCTTGGGTTTGTGCAACTTCGAATGGATGAGAGGTTAGCTTAGAGCTGAGAGACGTCACCTAAACCCACACCAATAACGCGCATACGCAATATATCTAAATATATAAAATATAAACAATAAATGCCCCCCCCCCGCTTTTAGTGGGCCGTGGTAAATTTACCAAACGTTGACCGGATCACCATGATAAAAAGGTTAGATAGCACTGCCCCACATACAGCATCTTTATTACTGAGAATCCTTTTTTATATTCCAAAACAAATTCCTCAGCCGATATCCATCCGCAGAGGGCTATTGGCAACAGACCTTGCAATTTTGAACCTAGATTAAATGACAAGGACGACACCGGAGCTTGCAGTTTTCCCCCGGACTTAAAACCAACGGGAGGACTTGGACCCACGGCAATTCTTAAAGCGCATCATTTCCTTTACACAGAGGTTCGTAAAAAACATTAACGTTCGAACGCTTGACACACCGGCTGCAAGTTCGTGATAACAACCTCTGGATTACCGTTGCTATCTTTAACACACACACACAAGAAAGCTTTTTCATTCAAGTTAAGGTATCTGACTGCTTACGACAACTTTTTTTTTTTATAAAAATAGAGATATGGGGATTTTTTCGTTGTTTTTAGATTTGTTTAGTACATTTTAAGAAAAATACGCTAAAATTAAGAAGAGAAAAAGAAATTAAAGTAAAAATTCATAAAAAGTAACATAAACGCGGCGCATTCAGTACCAAAAGTTTATGAACAGATTTTCAATTTTTTAACTCTGGTGTGTTGCTATGTTATTCATTTTTAAAATGACCTTCAGGATGATGGATATTTTAATTTTTGCAAAACCTAGAGCACTTTATCTTTGTTTTTATATGATATTGCTTTTAAGAAATGGTGATTATATTCACATAAGGGGCTGTAAATTTTGTAATAAAACAGCAATTGATAAGTCTGAACGTTAAAACACTTTTACTATTATGCAAAAAATACAGAAAAAATTTCACAGTTAATTATTTTTAAAACTTTTTTTAGCAATCCCCGTTTGGGCATTTAAAAAAGTACACACACATTTCGTGTAAAACGCGTTTTAAAGTATATCTTGCTTAAAGTAATGGCATCTACTTTTAATAAAAAACACTTGTACTTTTTGTTCTAATGAACGGAAAATAATAAACTTAGTATTTTTATAAATCTAATTAGATGGCCTATAAAACAAAATATTAAAAAATTGTCAAATTTTGGCAAAATTCATAATTTTAGGGTAGTCGGATACCTTAAACAATTTCTAAAATTCAAGAAAACATGAATTTACATTTGATATTTCTTATAACTGTCCCTTAGAAGTTAAATTTAATTTATAAGTAAAATCGGTCTTCCTTTTAAATGCGCACTTGAGATTATTTTTGTTGTTCTTGAATCAAGCTCTCGCTCTGATCCATTGGTAATTCGATAAACCAGAGGAAAAGAGAAACAAATTGTTTGAATTCAACAAACGCATTTCTCCAAATTTCCTACGAAATCGTCTCATTGAGTCTTTCATCTGAACTTTATTTGTCCCGAGAAGTCGTCTTCCATCCTGGACAGGAAAAACTGATTCGCAGCACACGTTGGAAGACTTTCTATCGGAAACCTTTCAACTGAATGGACGCGTCAGGAACATTCTGTTTACTGGCGTCAATGTTTACTGCCTGTGTGCTTCACTCGTCTATATTTAGATTAATTGTGTTTGTTTCCTTTGGTTTTCTTCCAGTTGTCTCGGAGATATTACCGAATCGAGGCACAAATAACTATGCTAATTGAATAATTTTTTCACCTACCCTCTTTCCGTGAAAACAATTTAACTAAGGATGCTTCCCTAATCAGGGAAATTCATCGCTTAGCTCCAGCTGAGTTACTTTTTGTTTGTAATGTTTTATAAAAAAAATAGAAGAAAAATCAGATTATTCTTTTTACTTTGGTTCATTGACATTATTTCGGAAAATTTTAAAAAGTAAAACATGAATAATAAAGAAGTTGAAATGCGATTCAAATTTGCGGGATTCGTCACTAATATTTTTGTTGTACCTGCACAGTTCAACGTTTATAAGCAATCAGTTTATTAGACTAGGAAAACTTCTAATTCGCGTGATCATTATTAGAAAGATGAACTTAATTTGAATTTCCCCTTCATCTCCGTGTTATAAAGTATTTTCGAAACATTCCAAAAATTATTGGATGTCTTTTTTATTATTTAGAATGTGCTTTTTTGTTTTCTAAGAAAATATTTTCTTCAAAAGGAAACTTTATCTAACTTTCGAAGTTTCAGGTTAACGCAAATTAAAATAGTCGGAGTGCGTTAGCAAATATAAATGATTTGATGAATTGGAAGAGAGCAAAATATCGAGATAAAAAACAAAACTCTTCTTTCCTAATGTATTGGAATGAGCAAAGTTATACTTTTGGACACGTGTATTAAATTGGTTTTAAGACAAAAGCTTTGATCTACTTCCATTAAAGAGATCGACACTGAGAGAAAATCCTTTTGAATGAAAAGAAAAAGAAAAAAAAGCAAACATAGATCCATTAAAACATCTGTAAGAATTAGGATTGAAAAAGAAAACTCTGAAATCACATTATGAAAACTTGTTCTTTTCGTTCACGTGGTCTCGGATAATGGGAAAGAGTAAAGTTTTAATGCTTTTTTTTCGAGAGATTCTGGTTGAATAAAAATAAAAATGATACTATTATTAGTACTAACATAAACCTATATATAGACTGAAAATATTATTTAGAGACAAAACAACGATTATTCCGAAAATTTGAGCATTTTCTAAGCAACCTGATGCTTAAAATATGTTTTTAAAATGTTTGGTTTTGATTTTAATATAGATTACTCGTTTATTGTAAAATATGTAAGAATTTTTTTTTATTAATGCTTTGTAATGTTTTTATGGACGGTTTAAAAAAAAAAAAAATAAGAAAACTGTACAGTTTTCGTCATATTCTTTTCCCGAGATAAAGAACATTTCCTTACTAATAGATTAATCAATCTACATCTTACAGAGTTTTTAAAAATTATGATATTGTTTTGGTAATATTTATTTTGTAGATGAGTTATTTGGATATTTTAAGATTATTAAAAAATTCTTTACCTATGTTTCTTTCAATAATATGTTTGAAACATTTGGTTTAATAATGTGCATTGCTAAAAATATTTTCCTTTTTGGATAGGCATAAATATTAGTCCAATATGTAACTTGCGCAGACTTATAGAAATATATGTCACTTGTATAGTTTTAATGGCATTGACTGTTGTGCCGTAGGGTCAATGTTTGAATTCCGGAGAAGACACGGATGCTTGTAAACGTATAGTGCCGGTGAAGCCTATTGACTCCCTAAATATTCTTCAAGTCAAAAGTCCTCCCGAGAGATTGGTGATAGAGTAAGAGAAGTGAGAGCCCCTGACCACCCACCAGAATATTCTCCTTGAAAATTGGTGTTGACTGGAATGAAAATGTACTGTCACTTGCACAGTGTCCAAAGCTACCACTGATGACACACATAGTTTAACCCTTTGGCACGATGAACTTCATAAGCCTTGATCTGACACCGTTGATTAGTTGGCATTGGAAACATTAACAGGGTACTTGCACAATAAAAAATAAACATTTACTTATTAGGTATTATTATTGCTCGCAGTGAAAATTACAACACCAGGAAGTAAAGCAAACAACACAACTTATATATTGTACGCATGTAGCTGAGTAAGAAAAAAAACACGATTTTATTTGTAGACACTTTGAGGATAGCAGGATGTCTAAATTTTACATACAAAGGTGCTGCCTCTGACAGCTAAAATGGTCCTAACACGGCTAGGCATCGAGTTGAACATTCACGCACAAGTTTACTTTGTTGCTCGTGTCTATGATAAATTTCATTAATCGTTGTGGCTGCCCATTCTCAACATAACCGATGCCCAGATCTTTTCAATGAGTGAGAGATCTAAGGAATGTGCTAGTGATGACAACAATTCAAATTCCCACTGTTACGTCCCTTCTTAATTAGCCAGAAGTCTTCTACCCATCTTTAGTTTCACGACATACAAGGCAATAAGGAACAAAATATGATCTATTATTTCAAAGCACAGATAGTTAGACACATCTGTATCAGATACGTCCCTTTTTTTCTTCCATTTAACACGTGATCGTACTACATATGTGGGGAAAGAATGGTCCGCTATTGTGATGAGTAATTGCTAAGAATTGTATTTTATGCTTCGGAGTGGCATGTGAATTTTTAGTGCATCTATGTGACTTTCGACAATATGTATCAAAATGGTCATGGGCAAGATGGGACTTTGTCGTGAAAGAAACAATAGTGTTTGGGACTAAGTATTGGGGTGTCGTCTAGAGGTCCATAATCTTTCCAATCAGAAATTGAAGTTGCCTGTGAGAGAGTCCCGATGAGAAGATTTTAAAGAGATGGTTTGGAAGGTGACCAGAAAAATCAGGGAGACCATTCACAGCCTTTCGAGAAATATTCGAATGGAAAAAATGCACTTTTCTTGGCTATATTGGCATATTTTGGACGTTATGAAATTTGTTGGAGAGAACCTACGCGACGACGATACAACAAAATATCCGATAGTTATATGTGTAAATCCCTAAGCACTGTAGTGTGATAGCTGTATGGGTTAATTTTCTATCAAAAATGTAAATAAAAAAGTACTTTTAATAAAGCTGTGGGATCTATTACGCTAGCTCGAAATTTGCTACTACGTTACACTACAGTATCGATATAAATCGAAGCACGCGGGCAATTTGTGCATGGTCTTGGGTTATCTGAAAATTCTCCCGGGATTAACCTTCTCTTGACGACGTATTGTTGGTCGTAAAACATTGTTGGGATGGTTGTGTCACGTGCATCCTCTCCAAATGTCACCGGAAGCCGGGTGATGAAATGGGGAATCGCGTTTCATACTGATTCTACAGGATTGATGTCCCCACGTAAAACTGCATTGAACAGCCTGCCACCCGATAAGGGGGTTTGAGACAGGGGTATAAATGACATAGTCGTCACGAATGGGCTAAGAGATAGGTCTCAGTTACCAGCCGTAAGTTTCGAAAAATATTCTGGTGCCTCTTCAGGTTACAGACGACGCAAACAAGACATTCACGTACTAAAAAGCTAACCGTTTCATGAAAGCAGATGCAGAACTCATATGGTGATATCAAATGCAAGCAGGCTTCATCCATTTATTCGGTGAATCCAAACACGAATATGTCGTATCACGACACTCCACACAAATTTTTACTTGTCTAAAGATACAGGTTCAAATTATGTATGCGTCCTTGGCAGTTCAACTGTTGTCACTTTTACTTATGCTGCATTGTCACAAGAAGCCATTCAATCAAATGTGTAAAAATTAAGTAAACGCAGGGCTAATCTCAAGATATGTAGCTTATGAAGCTGAGAAAGGTTTAGTAGAAGGAACAACAGGGGTAATTTTTCTTATCGCCTATAATATCAACGGTGATGTTGCACAATTCTTTTAAATCCTTATCCCCTAACTGCCTATTACAATTTACTTAAATCGTTCCACAGTGCTACTATTTTTCACCACTATTTTTCACATACGCGGTGGATTGAAGGTAAAAGAAAATGCATAACTAAGCAAACTTTTCTCTGAAATAAGCAAACACTGTCAAGGTCATTTAATTGCATTCCAAAACTTTAGAGGCTCAAAGAACATAAACGTATTCATAAAGACGTATATATACGTCCGGGACAATTGAAGGACCGGTTGAGAGAGACACACATATATACACATAGGTGGCAGTTAAGGGGTTAATACCAACATAATAGAGACTTGCCAAATACTTTGTTACTCAATCATCAATGTAAGCAGGTATAGTTGTATGGCTCCTGAAGAATGCTCTAATAGCGTACCGTAACTTAACCTTATTATCAAAATATCAACTACGTGAACTTAATATTATACATTTAACTGTACTTAGAACAGCGTTTTTATAGGTAAATGAAAAGAACGCATGTAGAGACACACAAAAACAATTTATTTACAACTATTACTTTACTTTTTCAGCAAGGCTCTTAAAAGTCCGTCCACTTTGGAGTATATCACATTCTCCCAAGCTTACATAGAAAGTCTCAGAATTTATCAGCTCTTTGACGTTACTGATTTTACTCAAATAAAACTGGAACTATTTTAGAAGGGATCTAGTTCACAAGTCGCGGAATGATAAATCTCACTCTCAAAAGGTGACACTCCTGCCTCTTCCTCAGATCTTTCGTTTGAATGTGTTTAAATCCTGCTAGCTTTCATAACCCAAAACTTTCATCCTTTCATGCTATTTTGACCTTTCTATCATTCCTCCTTGTTCGTATACATAAATGATTGTCGTATACTCTTCTCAGGTGTTAATTTTTAAAGGACATAACAAAATTTACGCAAAATCTTTTTATTTAAGAATTTTCAAAAACATTTTGGTTGCCCCCAATGTGTGAAAAATGTCTAAGAGTACTAAAATATTATCAAACGACGGACCGTAAATAAACTATTTATTATCCAAACTATATTTGAATTAGTAGCATTCGCGCGAGTACAACCATATGCGCTCACACCATTGCATCTTAGAATAATAATTAATTTCTAACAAAGACTTTGCTCTGAGCCGAGAGAGAAAAGCTCGCCATCTGGCGACCTTATACAGGAACTAAACCATACTTTGTGCAAGTAACAGGGTGTAAATCAGATTTTGTGCTCAGAATTTCATAAAAAGCTAGCCATTTAATTTTTTAAAGAAAAACTTAAAATTTGTGAAGTGATTTTAAAACGCTACTCCTTCTACAAAAATTTGCGAACGAGGATGAAATTTGATTTACAAGTACTTAAAACTATGAGTAACAAAAGTTGATATGCGTTTTGCGATAACATGCTTGGTATTCGTACAATTCTATTTTTAGGAATGCTTGTTGAAAATTCCTTAAAAAATGTATAAATTCTGAGTACAACTATTTTTTTCTTAAAAAAAGTATTGCATTGATTCAAAAGCACATACCTACTTTTGTTTCCATATACTAAAAGCAATAGATAAAAAATTCAAAGCATTAGGCATAATAGAAAAAAAAGCCTCAGCATTTTAAATGAAGACAAACTAGTTATTTTATCTTTCTGAGATAAGTAAGTTTAAAGTTTTGATTTGCTATAGGAATGTGAATAAAAACGAACGTAAAAGCTATCCTAAGTGTGCATTTTTTAAGTGTAGAGCTTTCAAATGTTGTGAGGTTATAGAAAATTTTATATAGAATAATTTAGGTTAAAAAATTAGATTTGATTTTTTGACCGATTTTTTTAATTATTCTCCGTACTGTGTCCACTTAACATACAATGCATCGTAGCGAAAACAATGCATGAATACATTCTTAGTAATTTTTGGAAAGAAAAAAAAAGAAAGAAAATAGAGCATGCCCTTAGAGTATTAGAAACAAATTAAACAGTACATTTTGATTTTTTAAATAATGTAACATATGTGCATGTTACATTCATGTGTCACTACCCGCCAAAATACTCCACTCTTTATTAAAATAAATATCTTGTCTTTAATTATTTGAAATGTTATCGTGTGTGAGTGAGTGTTTGTGAATTTCGCATTATATAGCTACACAAGGGCTTTTGGCAACAGACCTCGTCATTTTGAACCATAGCCAAGGGGCGAAGACAACATTTGAGTGAACATCCTCCTCTCCTAATTTCCACACCACACCAATGGGAAGACGTTTCTGCCTCAACATATTTACCGTGCATCGGTTTCCTCTGCTCGGCGGAATCTTTGTTGTTTTTTTTTCAAGTCAGAGATGCTGATGCTGATGCTATTGAAAAACTTCTGTGTAAAATAGCTGATGCATGTTAAATGGTTCGGGACTTAGTTCTATTAATGAATGGTGAGGAAGATTGGGGACTAGGGTATCACAGCTCAAGTATCATCATTGTCACTTTACCGTAACTCATAATTCCGAGGTCCAGTAGCGTAACGAAGAGTGCTAGCCCCCTGCTAATTCAGGTTTTGGACCTCAAACCGAATCTTACAAAGGGAACGTACAGGGCATCAGTCAGGCTTTGGGCCCCACCCCACGATACGGAGGAATACGTTACGACACTGCCAAAGTATGTCTCCAATAACCTGATATAATTTCATTTTGTAACTTTAATAAGAAAAAATATTTTATAGAAACGCATTGGCTGCCACAAAATAAATTTTCTGCGCCGAAGAAATATTCGTGCCTACCTAAAAATAAGTATTTTTAAGGCCAATGCAGCGTGTCTCTTTCTTTTTTATCTTATTCATTCTTGACGCGCGATGTTCCCCCGAAATATCTTATTTCGCCAATTTCTGCTTAGAGGCGATTTTTATTGTTCGCTGTACGAGGGAAATACTCTCATGTTTCCGAATTTCATCAGCTTTTACGGCTCTGAAGGGATATCATTTTAATATGGAGTTGAGTTTTCATCTGAGCTGTGCAGAAAAAGGTTTTTATTCTCGGGAGCTTTTGTTACATTTCATTGTTAAGGTTTCCCTCGATGTACTTGGGCTCAAAATATACATAATAATGGAAATTATACTGGTGCATTTTCTTACCAAGTCGCCAAAAATGGACCCTCAGCATCATACGTAATTTTTCTAATCTTATTTGGATAGACATAGTGTCGTAATGCAGCGCTCCTCTACTACTACTTTAATTTAACATCTTATGACTTACGCAGGTTCGATTATTTAACTAATGTCTGCATCATGATAGTGGTTAGTACTTTTAAATCATAATTAAAGACAACGAGAATTAATGAATTACTCGGATTAAATTAAAACAAATTCGTTTATTACTTTTAAAACATTTCACTAAGTTAAAATAAAAAACACTATTAAATTTTAAGAATAAGAACACTACAACATTTCACTTATATGAAACGGAGGCATGGCGATGGGTGGTGCTTGGGGTATATTCAGTCTGACTAAATTTTAAACTCTCTGTTAATCTGTAATCTGCCGAGAAATGTCCCGGTTCCTCCTTTTAAGTGGGGGCGAATTACCCCCTTTTTCATCCGCACGCCCTTTGGTCTCGCCTAGTCATTGGTTAGGAACCAAGCGCAAAGTTACAAATTTCTCGATTCCTCTTCAAATTTATGAGTCCATTCAACTTTCCTGACCGGCCGTTGGGACCCCTCAACTTAAGAATCCGACAACATCCTGTCAACAAAAAACAAGGGGAATACACAAATTACATGTGTCTTAGGGACCATCTTCAAACCCGATCAGCATCTAAGCCTTCCAGCCTGCAAGCCACCCATCAGTCGCTATGAATGGGTAAATGCGGATTGATTAAAGCTTTCATATATTCGTTAATCAAACTTAGTAACATAGTTAATTAAGCTTGGTCTTTTTCATTCAGTCAGGTGACAGTTTGCTATAATTTTTTTATACAAATAAAACAAAAACTACTGTATCTCTTACAATTTCAAAATTCATGAATAAAGCTTTTTAGTTTTGTTTTGTTTTCATTACTGTTTTTAAAATTCTGATTAATAAAAAAATATTTCCGATTTTTAATTTTGATTTTCTAACATTTCTTTCGTACTTTCCGTTATTTGCAATTATCCTTTTTACAGAAAGTGAAACTTCAAATAAATTGGTACTTACTCCCGCAACCCTATTAGTGACATTAAATAAAACAGCACGAATCCTAAAAATAAAGTACACTAACAGAAATATGGAGTGATAGTAGAAAAATTGAATGTGACAAATAATAAATAATTATAAATAAATATTAATCAATAAAAGAAAAAACAAATTTTCATTGTTTAATTTTATTGATAATATTAATTTTATATTATATTATTATACTGATACGATAAAAATAATAATAAGCGGATTTATTCTAATCTAAGCCCCCTCGATCCTAAGTCATACCCAAAATTCTCAACATGCTTTTGAAAAAAAAAATGTTGTCATTGATTCTAGGCCGCACTTCAAAATTAGCACGCTCTTTTGCGAAAAAAATAAAAATAATAAATAGTATAAAGGGTTTATCGATAACCGACACTTATAAATAAAAATTAAAATTAAATGAGAACTAATTAGAAGTGAATAATTAATTTATTTTACAAATATTAAAAACCTTAACACATACTTGAGTGTGTCTAATCGTCAATATCTAGCTTCGAAAATGATTCGTCACTCTCAGTATCCCACTTCGGAACTGGTGCCGGCGTCACCATTTTTCCACACGGTGTCGTCTTCGGTGCCATCCAATCGTTTTTTCTTTCTTTTTTGTCCACTAAAAGATTCGTTGAAGATTTACAAGCAAAAGTTATACCATGGCGCTTAGGCCCTCGACGTATATTTGTTACTTCCGTATCAAATTTTCTGGTCGCTGACCTGTTTCCTTTTTTTACGGTTACAAAATGCTTTCCTTTACCAAACTTGAGTGATAGTGAAATCCTTTTAATGGCATTACCGATATCTCTCCCTATGTGTTATTTAGGAGATTAAAAAAAAGTACGAAAAAAAAAACGAACTGAGCGAGTACGAACTGACAGCGAAATTCAGGATACTGAAAATAAACTGCAGAATGTGAAAAGTCATTGATGCCAGTGGCCAGAATGGATGGTTAAATTTTTCCTTTGAAGGGGCGGAAATTCAATTTTCCTATCCAATGAGTTTTTCCAATGAGAAAGCCGCTACCGATTTTCAACACTGGAAACACTGGAAAAATGGTGCAGTTTAGATTCGAGTTAATACGGTATGCACATATAATTCTATCATTACTATTATTAATTTTATTATTAAGTTTTGTTACTTATAAATTCCGTAAATCCCAGATGAAAATATTAATATTTGTGTTTGCCCTATCAACGAACTGTTAGGCTTAGAATGGCGGCAAGAGGCGAAATAGGAAACGAAGCACATGGTTGCCAATTCTTCGATTATGACACGTGTGAAAGCGGGGATGCCAATTTGGGGAGTTTTCTTGAAAGTTGGCATGGTTTCGATAGTGCGTAAGTGGTAATGAATGATATCTAAAAATTCCCATTAAAATTTTCTTATATACGTGCTGCTGTGTATAGTGATGTGTATTTAAATGTCATTGTAATTAAATAAATAAGTTTTAATAAACGTTATTTTAATTGAATAACTAAAATAAGTTTTAATAAATATTATTTTAATTGAATAACTAAAATAAGTTTTATTAAATGTTATTATAATTAAATAATTAAATAAATTTTATTCGATGCCATTGTTACTAGATAACTAAAATAACTTTTATTAAATATTATTGTAGTTGAATAATTAAAATAAGTTTTATTTAATGTTGTTTTAGCAAAAGACGTTTGAAAACACACATCATTAACGCAATTATTGTACATAAAAAGTAAATGCGCTCGTGCAAGGTTTTCAGATTTCTAACAGCCCCACGACTCATTTAACAATTTGCTTAATTAAATACGATTCCAAGCACACACTTTCATTTGAAGAATTAAAACATTTTAGTCATTATAATAGTTGTTATTAAAGCACATGTAATAATAATGTTCATTTCTAGCAGAAAAAAAAAGCATTTTCGAAAGAGAATACGAAAATATTCAGAAGTAGTAAAATAATTTCGTTTTGGAAAAGAAATTTACTTTGACGAGTTTTGAATTATGTTTCAGACACAATCATGAAGACTAATTGTTTACAATTACTGAAAAGAAAATGAAAAATATAATTTTATAAAATTCCACGAAGAATTGTAAGAGGTTCTTTTCAAAAAATGGCATTTGTTTACTAAAATTTACCTCAATTCCTTTACAATTTTATGAGAAGGAATTACAATTATTTATCTAAGATGAAAAAAAAATATTGTCTTTTATATACATTACCATCGTTATTAATATATTTATATTTGATATTGTATATAAATTACAAAAATAACCGGTGTACTGCATTCATGACTAATTGAAGAGATTCATTCAATCTACTCATCAGAAGTTCAGAAACAAAATATGTTTGATGGGTGATGCAGTGCATTGCTAACATTTACGTTCTTATTGCATTCAACACATTGCTATTGTAATAAAACTTTTCATTTTGAAATACAGAACAGTTGGAACATTTTGTACGTGAAAATCCATCAAAATAGACTTATCCACCGATGAAAATCCACCGACTTGGACTGGGATCGAACCAACAACTATAAACAAGGCGTACAAGATCAGTATTCGATAAACTTAAATAAATTTAAAAATATTATACATTGCACTTTTTTTAATTAATTTTTTTTATTAAAGTTAAGTTTCAATAATATAGAATTAATAATTGAAGTGATGTAATGGAATTAGAAAATAGTATATATTCAGAAAAAGAGCACTTGTGGAAATGTCTAACGAATTTTGTCAAATTCTTTTTTCAGTTTATTTCAACATTTCTTGAGATTTCGATTTATAATTAAAGAGTGATCCTTAAGTCACTAATAATATTATACATTAAATGTAAATTGTTTCGGAATTAAAATACTATGTGTGATCTTTCCAAATGGAATGAAGCTCGACATCTAAAACTAATTAAGTATTGATTAAACTATTTTCTGCTAGTTAAACATAGTTAAGATTATAAGAATCTCCGTATTTTATTCTCTACAGTTGTCTCAAAGTAGCTTCGAATAGTATTTAATCAAAATAAACAACGTAAACAACTACAAATGGATTCAGAAATTCAATTCTTCAACTCACGAAATTAATTCTGAACGCATTACTGAAATAAATGCTCCTTCAAGAGAAGATTAAAGAAATCAACGTTCAGTCTACAACCGAGTAGTTAGTAGCGAAATTTTTTTAACAACCAATTTGTTCTTTGCGCTCTGGTAACAACTCTCAGTAACACTTACGTGCATTTTGGAGTGATTGTCATAAGGATAACATTTAGCTAATTTCCGGATGGATTTGGTATCGAAGCAACAGTTAGTTACTGAAATATTTAGCAACGTTAAGTTTCGCCTTCATTGAAGCGTACAAATTACGTCTCTCGATTACATCTTTGAAAGTTCTTTTATGCATAGTTCATGGGGGGAAAAATCGAGTTTTGTTGTTTTTCTTTTTAGAGAAAGAGAAGGATTCGTGTCAGTTCAAATTAAAGATAATCATTTGTATTAGAAAACATTATCTATCGAATCAAAATGCTCCTTTTTCGCCCAATTCTAGAGGCACTTTAAACTTTTAAAGAATTCAATTTAGAACTTCTTAAAATGTGCACGGAATAAATGTTTTGTTCAATGACTGCTGCAGAGAAATCTCCGAAGTGTTATCGTGACTTATGTATTAAATAGAAAGGCACATCGTATTTAAATCGTGTGGGGGAAACTCAGATCGACAGGCCTTACGTATGCATTGTGTAGGCAATTATGGCCCTCAAAATGAAACTGTCTCATTACATTCAGACGGAAGAAGGAATGTATCAATGCAAAAGATTAAAGCTTATACACTGCTGGCCAACGTAAATGCCACAAAAAGAAAGACAAGAGATAACACAACAAAATTTATTTAGTAGATAACATGTTGACCAAGTATACAATGATTAAACTTATAGACTTCTGTGAAGTGTGGATCCTGCCAGAATCAGTAGCCAGAGTAGCCGACATTGTTGGAGATCACCGCTGAGACACGCTCAGCATTGATTTACAGAGACTTTGGATGTGTTCTTGGGGTACAGCAAGCCAAACAGGTTCCACCCGTTGCCAAAGTTGATCTGATGTGGCAGCTGGAGTTGTAATCTGGGTCAATCGTTGAGCAACGATGGACCACATGTTTTCTATCGGTGAAAGATCCGGGGAGTGAGCAGGCCAGGAAAGCAATTCAATCTGGTGATTGACGAAAAACCTTTGGACAATGCGTGCCACGTGTGATCGCGCCTTATCCTGTTGAAATATAGCTGTGGCCAAGCCCTGAAGGTAAGGAAGAACAACTGGCTCCAACACCTCAGAGATGTAGCGCTGGCTGTTTAAAGTACCGGCAATGCGTACTAGAAGAGTGCGAGAGTGATATCCAATACCGCCCCATACCAAAATACCCGGTGCAGGACCAGTGTGGCGGTGCATAACGCACCTGTTCAGCATCCTCTCTCCATGATGTCTCCAGACTCGAATCCGACCATCGTGGTGTTGCAGACAGATGCGTGACTAGTCAGTAAAGACAACTTTATTCCATTCTGTGGCCCACATCCTTCTTTCATCGAACCAGTAACGGCGGAGACGTCTGTGGTTCTGTGTCATGTGTAGTCCAAGCAATGGACGTCTTGCGGACAGACCACTCTACTGTAAATAGCGTCGAATGGTAGCGCAGACACTTAATGATGCGTTACAGACTCAATGTGCTGTGACTGAGCGATCCGTCAGTGCCATGCACTCAATTTGCCTGTCCTCACGTGAAGTGGTGCACTGAGGTGAATGCGATCGACTACGTCGGTCAGTCGTACCCTCCTGCATCCAATGGTCACAAATCCGCATTACAGTTGTTTGGTTTCGTCCAACACGACTACCAATTTCCCAGAAAGATAATCCAAAATCTCGGTAGGCTACTCTATCCTTCCTCTATAGAACTCGGATACTTGATCAAAAGCTGATCGCTGTTTTCTACAAGACATAATTGATCGTTTTTTGAAAAAACCACAAAAAAAACACAATTGCCGAACTTGAAACCGTCGGAATCTCCAAGCCTTAAATAGCGATTTGAGGTGGCGCTACAGGCGTGCGTGATGTGTGTTTGCGCTGAAATTCTAATACTTTGCATATCTCACCTCCGCTAATGCATGTTGTAAATTTCATGTTATTTGCGTGCTTCCTTCAGGGTGTTGCATTCACGGCGGCCAGCAGTGTAGTTGAACAGAAACATAATCGTCCTAAACATCTAAGGGAATTTGTGACTGTTCTATACGTATCCTTCAACTAATCCTCTTGAAGAACCTTTAGGCTATCGATCACAACGAACCCTTTTGGAAGAAGAAACCGTGATATGAAGATTAGGTCATTTAAGTACAGTATACATTTTCAAGCCAGACGGATAGACAGAGTTATATGGAGATTGAAATATAAAGAAGCTGACGAGAATGAAAGATAGCTAGCGATCAGGTATTAGTGTACATTGATAGTGCGTTTTGGGCATGAGTTGAGTGAGGTAAGTGACGATTGGTCACCATCGCTATCTTGTAGCTCAAATATTTGTGTAGTGGATTGATCCCATAAAAGGAGGATCAGTTTAATAGAAGTTTTCTCATAATTCGCGTCTCTCGTAGTTAAATCCCTATTGCTGTTAAGTGGAACATCCCCTCTTGTTTGAATACTAGAATTGTGTCTGTTGATAATTAGTGTGCTGAATAAATAGCAGAAAAGTATCACGGCGAGTTATCCTTCACTTAATCCCACATCTCTAGCCGGGCCGAGAGTAGGTCTCGTATGTTACATTGGCGGCCAACGTCCGAGATGGAAGTCGGAGCTCATTTTAGGGTTTTCCTCGATGTCTTCCATTCGGGACCCGGGAATCTCTGTTATCATTAACGGTTTTTTTAGGTCTGTTGTCAACTTTTTTGCCACGATGCAAAGTGCTCACAAGAATAACATTCTTAGTCTTTTTTGGAATGTAGCTTACAACTGCTATGTCTTCTGTAAAATAAAATAATGAGCTGTGAACTCTTTTATTAGGTATTTCTTCAGAAAGTTATGGTTTATTTTTAAAGGTGCAAACATAGTCATTTTCCGTTATAGAGGAAGTTGCCCTAAGTTGTAAGATATGAAAAATTTATCGCATGTAATACAGTGCTCTGAATACCCATAAGCGAGATCAAGCACTACTTGTATTCCTTGATTTTCCTCTGGCTTTGACCGTTGTTCTCTTCCTGTGTTAATTTGTGTTTTTAGTACATGCGAGTTTTTACTGTCACATAAAGTCCATATTTTGATCCCATATTTAGATGGCTTACTTGGTATGCACTGTTTCAAGGAGTGAGTTAGTTAATTTTAACGTCTTAGTGTTCAGCTACTCCAGGGCTTTTGGTGACGAATCTCATTATTTTGAACCCTGGTAAAGTGACCAGCAAGACATTTGTGAGCTGGAAGCTACATCTCTTATATACCACACCACACCAACGGGAGGACGTTTGAGCTCTCGACAGATTTAACGTGCATCACTCCCCAACATGGCGCGTCTTCAGCGGTACTAGGCTCGAACTCATGACACGCAAGCCACGAGTCCGTTACCTTGGCCATTAGGCTACCACGGCCACTATGTTGTTTGAAAGGATACTAGTCACGGAATCTTATTAATTTGTTCATCTATAATAATATTTCCATTCGGATTATACATAATTTTTGAAGAATTTTTATCCACACAATTCCCAGGTAGTTCGCACTGCAGCTAATTTATTTAATTTTGTTCCATCTTGACGAGTAGATTTATCATTAAAACGAATAACTCTCGACATAGTGTAAAATGTTTTAAGGGACATTGTTACACGAAATATACGTCTGACATTTCTTTATCCCATGAGCGTTTTGTTGATTCTCCATACGATTTATAAACACCAGCTAACAATAATAATCCAATATATGCATGAAAAGTTTAACTTTGAATATTTTTTCACTTTGTTCCATAATTTTTTTCTCCTTCAATATTAGTTATTTTTATGATTTTGTTTTCAACTGCAGAATTGAATACTGCCTTGAATGTTCTTTTTACATGTTACCCTTGCCGTTGCATATCTTGTGACCCCCTGGAGTAGTTTTTATAATATTAACAGCTGTTGATTGATAAGAATTTGGCAGTGGATTCAGCTTCCACTTTATTTCACGATTCTTGGACTGAATACCCTCTTTATAGTTCATTTATCGGCTATTGGTATCAAAATCATTGTCAGAGCTTTCACTCTTAGTTTCATCACTTGTATGATTTTCATACTCGGATACTTCTTCGCTGTCAGAAGCTTCCATTAGCTTAGCTACATCAGCGTGACTCAAACTTATGCGATTTGCCACTTTTTCTCTCCCATTCGCCGTCACAACTCCTTTACTTTATATCAAACACTGAAACACAGCAGGAAGTAAATTATAGTTTAAAAAAAATTAAAGCACACCTTTATACCGATTCGAACTAAAAAGTAAAAAAATAATTCTTAATAAAAAATAAAATGATGAACGAGAAAATGAATGTCATTGTGGGTAAAAACGTGGGATTTTCTATAAATACATCATTGTTATAGTTTCTAACTTCTATTCCGAAATTCTGGGTTAGTGTAAAAATGCAGTACAAAGCACCCCACGCTTTTTACCCCAATGACATTAATTTTCTCGTTGTTCATTTTATTCTTTATTAAGAATTATTTTTTTACTTTTTAGTTCGAATCAGTATAAACCGCGCGTTCTTTAGTTTTTTTTAAAACTATAATTTATTTTTCATTTTTTATTTCGATCTACAATAAAAGCGTGTTTTTTAGTTTTTTAAACTATCATTTATTCATTGTTGAATTTTTCCTTGAGTTTGATGTTTGGAGCTGGAATTACGTGACTGCTGCAATTAGTCTTGCTCTTCAATGAATATTAATTAAAGGGTTTGAAGTGTATTTATTCTATCCTTTTATACGAGGTCTCAGATGAGTCCCGTATGATTATATTAGATTCCGTCTCTATAGAACTGATCAAACAATTAAAAGTGTACTAAGTAGAAAAAGTTAGAATTAAAAAAATTTAATGTACCATGTTTTTATAATGGATTAAAAAGTATAAAATCCCTCCTTTTCGTTTGTTTCTTTCTTTTTTAACATATTCATGCATTGTCATCTACTTCTGAGCTATGGTCCAAATTTTAAATCTGTAACTCATCGGAAAGTCACAGATTTTAATCAATTACAAAATTCCACCCGGAGATACCTTCAAGAAAGCGAGTTAATAATAGCATGGTAATATTTAGTGTCAATCCCGTATCAACTATTTCCTTCTAAACGTATTGCTATAATGTTAATTCGTATCATCACTTCTAAACGTATTGCTTTATAAAATTAAAAAATATTTAACAGTTAGAAGATAAATTTTTTTTTCATCTGCACGAGCCTTTTTTGTTTTCATTTTCAGAAAAATGTCTATATTATGGCAAGAAATCGTTAACACACTCCCATTCTCCACTTTCTCACATAAAGAACGCTTTCTTTTGTTTGTTTTATTAGTAATAACCACAAGTGTATTTTACACTTGCATATAATTAGCTGTAAATTAAAAACACTCGCTTTAGGGTTACACCTTATTCTTTTAGTCGCTCAATGTGGAATTATTCACCAAATCTGGAAATGGTATATGGAATTAGTCACCAAATCTGAAAATGGTATTTGGAATTGTTTGCCAAATTTGAAAATTTTATATGCAATAAGTTGCCAAATCTGGAAGTGGTATTTGGAATTGTCACCAAATCTGATTATCGTTATTCCTGACGATCCTGACAAGAGCAATGGAATAAAATTATGAAATTATTGTATTGTCATCGGACCTGTACAAGTGTGCAAAATTTCAAATTAATCCGATCTTTTAAAGTGGGTAAAAATCGAGTTCTAAGAATCCGTTGCATACAAGTGAAGCTTATAAAAGCGTGTTAAATTTTTTTTTAATGTGCCATGTTTTTATAACGGACTAAAAAGTGTAAAATTCCTCTTTTAATTTTTTTCTCTCCCCCCCCCCCACATTTTCATGCATTGTCATCCACTTCTGAGCTATGGTCCATATTTCAAGTCTCTAGCCATCGGGAAGTCACAGCTTAAAATCAATTACAAATTTCCACCCGGACAGACATACAAGAAAGCGAGCTAATAAAAATATAGTAAAATATTAAGTGTCAATCATAACATCACCTTTTAAAAGTATTGATGTAATGTTAATTCGAATCATCACTTCTAAACGTATCGCTTTATAAAAATATTTAACAGTTAGACCATAAATTGCTTTTTTCAACATGCACGAGTCTTTTTTTTTATTTCCATTTTCAGAAAAACTAGATAATTGTTTATATTATGGCAAGACATTGTTATCTCACACCCACCCTTCCCTTTTTCACATAGAGAGAACACTTTTTCGTTTGTTCTATCTCTGTTAACCACAAGTGTATTCGTTACGGCGGTTGCACCTTAATCTTTTAGTCCCCAAATCTAGAAATGATATATGGGATTATTCGCCAAATCTGTGAGAATGGTTTCTACAATAAGTCGCCAAATCTGAAAATGGTATATGCAATAAGTCACCAAATCTGGAAGTGGTATATTGTCACGAAGAATCTTGGAGTAGAACAAGTAGCAATACAACGGTTGAATAGAGCAGTGATAATTTATTGAATGCAAAAAGGCAGGCGTGATCTACTTGATTGTACACCAGACGAGATGACCCCCAGCTCTAGGGAAGCAGCTTATATATGATACAGTGGTGACATCTAGAATATTCTAGAAGTATTTGAATTAACATAAATTTGCATACGCTGCAACACTGTGGAAAATTCCAGAGAGTCAATTTAGATCAAATTAAAAAACTAGCAAGTAGCAGTTGGTAGGTTTTGAACCCGAGACCAGTAGCTCCACAAGCGGCGGCTTTATCTCTAGACCACTCGTTCGTTGAACTGTTTACGAAATATGGCAATATGGAATTGCCACCAAATCTGGATATCGTAATTCCTGATGTCCTGATAAGTACAATGGAGCAAAATTATGAAATTATTGTATTGTCATCGGTCCTTGACAAGTGTTCAAAATTTCAAATTAATCTGGCCTTTTTAAGTGGGTAAAAATCGGATTCCAAGATTCCGTTACATACAAGTGAAACTTGTAAAAGCGTGTTAAAAAAGAAAGTTGCAATAAAAGCAAATAGATTGGACCCCACCAATCGTATGAACTTTTTGACTATACAGTGCTTTCTTATCCTTTGACCCCAAACATACATTCAATGAAATAAGTTTTGAAAACGAATACATTAGAGAAACTATGTTATTTATTTCTTTTAATATATACCAAACAAAAGTGAGCATGTATGAGTAAAAATAAAGAGTTTTTTTTTTTTTTTTTGCTTTGGTCATATTGACCCGAACGATACATTAGGGATAAATTGAAAAATATTCCTCCAAAATACAAGTAAACAGAAATCCCTCTAGGAGTGCATGTTTATATTGTTTATCTAGGAGTTCAAGAAGTTTCATGAAAATATTTATGTTCTATATTTTCTTAGGAACACATAAATTTTATTTCTGGTCATATAGACCTAAACAGAATAGCTGGGTTATACATGAGAAGCTATTCAAGGAACTTAGGTATCGCAGCAAATAACATAAAGTATTGTTTTGCCCTACGGTTAGATAGGTTTCTACGCATGGGGTAATTGATTGATTTTAAGATGTATTTCATGGTTTATGTCCTATACTGAGTGTTCCAGGTTCGTAGGGATAAACTTTAAGGGGAGGTAAGGGACATCATAAGGATTCAGATTTGCATGGCAACCCATGGTCGGAAACGTTTTCGTTCGGCTCTAGGTGGCTTAGTTCACAAGAGCAGTTAAACAAATAGACCTGCATTACCGCAGTCATTTGAGCTGTCATGGCGCGCAGAGAAATATGAAATGTATTACAAACACCGACAGAGATATGCATCTGATTTATGGATTGGCAGAAGGAAATGCACAATCAGCGGAATAATTGTATCCAAAAATGTACTCACAGAGAGAGATGGACCGGACCGCCTGATGTTTGCTAATTTGCATTTCAAATGTGTGAATACGGATCATTACGAGGAAATAGGCATAGTGAAGGTGATCCATGAGTGACTCGAACTCCCAACATGACACTAGGGTTCCAACACTAGCTATCCAACACATTTTGTTCCACGAATGCATACCGTTGCCCACCCTAACTATGTTTATTATCTTTTAATGATCCATATTCCCATATCTGGCGGCCGCGGTGGCCGAGCGGTCTAGGCATCGGATCATGGCTAGCATGTCATGGGTTCGATCCTAGTACCACTAAAGATCCGCCGTGTAGAGAAGCGATGCACGTTAAATCTGTCGAGAGCTCAAACGTCCTCCCGTTGGTGTGGTGTGGTAGTTAGGAGAGGGTGTGCCAGCTCAGGTGTCGTCCGCGTCACTTGACCATGGTTCAAAATTACGTGGACCGTCGCCAAAAAGCCCTCGTGTTGCTAATCAGTGCGACGTTAATATTCTCTCTCTCTCTCTTTCCCATATCTGGGATGCAAATCAACAAACATCAGGAGGTCCGGTGCATCTCTCTGTGGGTACATTTTGCGATACAATCTTTCTGATTATTGTGCCTTCTTTCAACCAATCCGTAAATCAGGTGCATATCTGCAAGCTCGGTGTTTGTAAAATGTTCCATACTACTCGGTGGCCAATGGCAGCTCAAAGGACTGCGGTAATGCAGGTTTGTTTCCATAAAGGCTCTTGTGAACAACGTCACCTAGCGCCGAAAAAAGATGTTTCCGACCTGTGGGTTGCATTACAAATCTGAATCCATAAGGAGCCTACGTCCCCTTAAAGTTTGTCCCTATGAGACTGGGACACCCTATGTAAAGTAATGCAAGTAATTAAAATCCTACATATAATAAAAGCACGTTCATACATGTGTAATGCGAATATTAAATTTTGCTAATTCATAACTCATCTACCAAATTAAAAAATCATCTATTCCGTCACTAATTAGAAAAGAAATAGATACCTCGGAATAAATAAAGTATTTTCCAAAAATGCCATTGTATAAAAATATAAATATTAAAGATTTTAAATGAAAACCTAAACATGTTTCTATTTTCTTAGTTTTGTTGTCGGTTTTCAATTAGGACATCAATGCATAAAACTACCCCAATTAAGATTATTTTTAATAAATTTTGCCAAATAAATGACAGAAATATAGTAGAAGAACACACTTCTTTCAATTCGTTAACTTTGGATAACTTCGGATTTGAGACATCTCGTTTTATCGGAAACAACTGTTGCAATGGAGGGGAAAGAGTCCTTTAGTCTTAGTAGATGACAGATTTCCCAAGGGAACCCAACTCTTGACTTCTCATCACCTAATAAATAGTTTACTTCAAATAATGAATAGCCGTCTACGGGGGGAGGGGGGATATCTTGGGACTTGTCCTGTAACTCATCCACAAGGTAATCCGTTTATGCGACATTGTTTTCGAAAGCAATTGTTTTCAAGATTAGAAACTAAGATTCCTATTATCTTAAGTAAGGTATAAGTCTTTTCTCCGAACTTGAGTAAGTATGGAATCACAAATTACTTTCAAGGCATGAGATATAGGTGGCTCTTTCAAGGTTTCTAGACAACTGCACACTTATTTAATCGAAAGTTCCTAGTCATTGAACCTCGAACATGGTCTTCTGTAGGCAACAAACCATCGTCCGTATTTTTAAAAACGATGATGATGCTTTTTGAATCACAGGTAAGTTCTTAATCACGTGCAGGTTATCCTTCAGAATTTATTTCATTGTTATTTTTTTTTTACTCTGAGCTGTAAAAAAAATCTTTGAAACTGGGCTGCGGGTTGCTAATTACCATTTCAGACATTGTCCCTGAGCTGGCATTATATAAGTGATTATCAATTGCCTCAATGTTATTTACCCTGAGGGAAGAACCTGAGCTCCTGACGATGCGAAAAAAATTGTACTAGAATTTTAATTTTACCTAGAGCACTCAAGTCAAACAGGCATTCTAGGGATTTTTAACATTCCCCATAATTATATGACATGGATGCTCTCGATTTTTCGCAGCATGAAAAACCACCGACTTGATCCAGAATCGAACTTGGGCGCACAAGGTCAGCGCCCAATTAACTACGCTACCCAACCAGCAAATAAATGATAATTGTATTTAATTTTATCAATTTTATTTTCTTAACAGAGATACTAGCGGGAATTGATCACTCAACGAATACATACGATTTTAAGAATGTTCGTGAATCTTTGTAAATACATTTCTTAAACGTTTTTTTTTAATTTCATTTTAATCTTTACGTATCGCGACTTATTTATTTTTTAAACACTGTAGTGTTGAGAGTATTTCCTTTCTGGAATACTAACTTGGACTTTGCATAAAAATTAACAAGTTTTATCATGGGTCCTAAAAAAACTTGTGTTTTCTTTTTCTGAAGTTAAAAACAACTCTGTTGCACATAATTTAGACAGAACTACTTATATATATAGAATATTAAGAACGTTTCCATCAGCACAAAAATTAGAATCAATTTTGTGCTAAGGTAATAATGTATATTACACATAATTAATAGCTTTAATACCTGCGACTATTTGCCTGAGAAAGATTCATTGCTTCTACATAAAAAGCGATTCTCCCAAAAAACTAAAAAATTATGTCACAAGTTCCCTACCACGATTTCTTTTATTTATTTCGGCTTTTTATTTATTTCTTCCTTTCGAGACTGGCAGTCTGGACGACCCCTATTGTCTCAAAACAATTCCATTTGTTCTACTTGGGTATTCCGCCCGCTATCTCTGCTCGTAGTGAAGCAAATAAACTTTTGCAGTTTTCTTCACGATTTGGAGAACCTTTTCAAGCGAATTTTTTTTCACACTTACTGTTATGTCAAATCTTATCTATTAAGACTCCCAGGAAATTCCTTTAGAACATTTTGTCACCTGTCGCCATTTTGTTCTGACTTGTAACAGCAAAGAGGATTTGCTGTTCTATCACTCTTTTATCGGCTAGGAAAGGTTCTTTTAAAAAAATGATAAATGCCAAATGGCTATTCTGAGCCATTACAATAATGTAACTTTTTTCTTTGTGAAATGTATGTATATAAAATTTTTGAATTGAGGCATTTTATATTAATAATTTCATAATTTCAGTTCTTATTCCTTATATGATTTTCCTACAAGTATAATATTTCAATATTATGTGAAGGAAAAAAAAACTAAAATTTGGGGGTAACATAACAGAATTTTTTTTTTTTTTAACATTTTCTTTGAATTTTTTTGTGTAATTAATACGGTCTAAGAATTGATATTTCCTAAAAAGTATAAACTCAATTAACATGAAAACGAAATTATTTTAAAGAGAAACGTATTGCTAATGTTTTAAAGTGGTATTTTAAGTTTTTTTTTAAAGCTTATTATAATTATGTCATCAGAATTATAATTTTTAAAGTGGTTTTTCTCAGTTTGTGTTTTTACATTAGTGCATTCAGAATGCTACTCATTCGACAATGGTGTACCAATTAATTCCATTTTTTTATCGTGTGTTATATATAATGCATGTAACAAAATGAAGGATCCATTTAGCTGTGTGCGGAATAATTTTTTTTAAAAAAAATTTTAATGTAAGAGATATTGACTTTTTCATTGAATTTTAGCATGCATATCAACATTTTCTTCTTTCTCCTTCCAAAACTCCTTAAATTATTGCAAAATCAATCCCTAAAGTTGTATAAGACAGTCTTAAGAATATTATAAAAAAATTCAAAAAATTAATAATTACAAAAAGAGTAAAATTTTAAAATTTCCCTTAAAATATTTATATTTTTAAAATTGTAAAGATAATATGTGCAAAATTTCATCTCGTATCATTTTCTTGAATAGAAACTTTATATTAAATGATAAAATATAATTTTTGAATGCATAATTAAGACAAGTTGTTCAAAGGGCACCGAGTCCTCTTAAATAATTCAGTGCTAGTAAACACGAAAATTGTTTCCTACGAATGGGATAAACTGTCATCCGTGTACCCAAAAATGTCCGAAATTCAATGCATTCCATTTTGTGTAAGCGATAGAAAGGAATAGGTATGATGAAATATGCAATATTCATTGCATGAAACACGTATTTACGTCAATACAGTTTTGGCATAAAAAAAAAACTCTGTAGAATAATTTTGAGCCCTTTACATTTAAGAGTTTCTTGCATTATAAAGCACTCCTTTTCATCGTGAAAAATACTTTTAAATGGAAGAACTTTCTATGCTACGGAACTGAATAATATGTATTCTTTCAGCTTACATGGGGGTCGCGGTAGCCTAGGGGTCAAGGCCAAGGACTCATGGCTGGCATGTCATTAGTTAGAGCATAGTACCACTGAAGACCCTTGAAGCTGGAGGACCTTGAAGCTGGAGTCCTCACACGTTGAATGTGTCGAGTCTACAGCATTTTCCAGTTGGTGCGATGTGGAAGTTAGAATAGAGGGTACCAGACTGTCGTACACACACATTTCCATGCATACTTCTCTACAAAAACTCATCCAATCCGTGACTGTTTTCTTTGAAACATTTATTTCAAAAGAAATGAAGTCACGGTTGGCCTTTCGCACCCACATATTCGTTATTTTTAGAGTGTCAAGCATACTAGGCTTACTCTCATCCAACCAGCTATTCTTCTTTCATGCTCATTCTTCCAGCATAGCTTCTCTTCATGCGATGTGCATTCGCTCCTTTCTTTCGGCATTCCCAAATATATCCATCACTTGAATTCTTTTTCACCAGATACATAGCTTTCTTGCAAACAGAACATTCAGCACTGGCAGCAATTAATCCTTTTTTCATGCACCACTGTATCACAGTCAATTTACCCTTTTGTTCCAAATCAAAAAAGCAAAAACGCAAATCACACCTTTCTGACATACTCTTCAGGATAAATCGAGGAAAATAAAAGAAATCAAGAAAATGGAATATAAAAAATGGCTTGAAGCGTAAAGTATCCAATATGGATACTTTAATCCAATAAAGTGAAAAATAAATAAAAGATAGAATTTTTAATTTGAAAATCGTCTGCTCGTGTTGAAATTATCCGCCATTTTATTAATAAACCAATAGCAATTTTTTAAAAGCAACACGTGACCTTATTTGCATAATACGACAAATCAAAAATTAAGGGTTACCAAATGAAACAGCGCGCCAGAATGAATTTGTTATCTCACCATGAAATTTAGATAAAAATCGCCAAATCCAAAGGGCCCTATACTACACTTGGGCGTAAAGATATATACAAAAAATGGGGGGGGGGATTTTTCACTTGCCAAATTTGGTGATTTTTGATTTGTTATAGAGACCTATTTTAATATTGTAACCTATGAACAGAGTGATTTGGATAGTGGAACAGAGAAAAGTCACACATCTGGCGCGAAACCGATTTTCGACGCCAAGCGAAATAAACACACACAGCGGTAAGACAATTACGCGTTTTAAGGTTTTTAATTAATATCTTTTCAACTAATTGCAATATCGGAATGAAAAATAGTTTATGTCCTATTCTCAGACCTACTGAATATACGCACAAAATTTCATACGAATCGGTCTAGTCATTTCGGAGGAGTTTGGTTACAAACACTGTGACAGGAGAATTTTATATATATATATATATATATATAAATAACACAAATTCAAGATAAGCTGGCGTATTCCTGTATTTGTTTACGTCTCAAAATTAATAAAACGAATCATCCGAAAATAGGTGGTCATAGTAGTGGAGGGGTCAGGGGCATCATTGAAGATTCATCGTATAGAGGAGCAGATATGCTCTCAATCTCTTACGATTCAAAGTCCTAATGTTGATATAGGATGGAAATCTGAGTGCAGAATGCCATCGCAAGTTTCGTCCTCATCACTTCATCGCGGTTCAAAAGTATGAGGCCCTTCGTCAAAAGCCCTCGTGTTCCTCTAGAGACGTTAAGAAAAATCAAAACCATATATACTGATGGCATCCACAAGATTTCTTAAACCGTTTATTTTAAACAATTGTTTGTACCTTAATAAGGGAAATACTTCGTATAGTGCTTTACTTATATAAAAAAAATTAATTAGAGGGAGGTTTTGACGGTTTCTTTACATCGCACTCAAAAACTACAGAATGGTACCTCTTCTTTTTAAACCAGTGACAAGGATGACATCGATCAGGCATTTTAATCTCCAAACTTACACACCAACCCAAATTAAATACTTTCTAACGACAAATGTATTCTTTTGAAAAAAATTACCTTTTTTAAGAGTTAAGGGAAAGATGCTAGACCCCTGATAGACTTTTGCTTATTTTATTTTGTAATATTTATGTTCTTTTTGCCGTGTACATATCTTCTGTATCGTCTAAGGAAATAAACAAAAATGTGTTAAAAATGGACTATATTATTGGAATAACATAAAAATATATAATGGATATGTAATCGTCTAATGGACCAATGGAAATAAATAATTAGGAAATATACTACTTATCGTATAAACTTCAAAAGCTTAGAATATATTTAATTTTTGAGCTTTTCAAGCTCTACGTGAAAAGGTGTCTGCATACTTGCATAGCAACCTGTACTTTTTAGAACCACAAAGTTATGCAATTTATGGAACATAAATACATTCTTCGATGTCTAATTTCAATTATTATTTGAACAGCGTATTTCATTACATTCCGAATCAAGAGGAAAATAATTATTGTAATGATGTACGAATACTTTTAAACAAAAATTAATAATTCTTTTAGTAATAATTTATCCTAGTAGTTTCTAACGGTCCACCCAAAGCCTGACTACCAAACTCAGAGTATCGAGTGTTAATGACTCGAATCGTACCTTAAGAAATAAGTAGTCGACATAACTTGAAACACTGATTTATAAATATGAGTTTATTTTTATAATACTATCTTTACACATTCACGGCGGACCAAGGAAAAATGAATCACAATACTTAAATAACCAAAAATGCACTTATCTGTAAGTTGGCAAACAGTCCAAACTCCTTCTAAACTAGGAGTCTTCAACCTTCTCTCGCCCCAGGCCCAAATTATTAAATTTACAATAATTCGTGGCAAATCAACAAATTCACAGGAATCCACGGGGTACACGACTGTCAAAAATGTTGTAGTTACAAAATTTATATATAAAAAGGGACATTTGTTTTACAAGATCACAACTAATTGTAAGAGAAGGTATATACACACACATATATATGTATATATATATATATCTTACAAAAATACAAAAAATAGTTATAAACCTAACATATCTATAGTCATGACAGAATAGTCTTAGACACAGGAGTACTAGAGCAAACTCCTAGCCTTAGGAACCAGCATTGCAGGTTTATAAACCAAGTTTTTCGGCCAAATAAATATATATATATATACTAGCTGCTACCCGCCCGCTTCGCGCTAGGTATTTCATGATGTTTTATAAATTTTTACTCCTTATATATATGTATAAATTATTGATATCTAAGTCCTAGCATTAAGAATTCGATTGAATTGAAAAATATACTTATACCTGTAACTGTCACCTGTTGATAAAAAAAAAAAAAGGGCAGAACTCATCTAATTTGTATTTTCTAAAAATCTCTAAAATTGAAGCATAGAATGATGTTTGCTCTTTCGTAACTCAAAAACCAAGTGGATTCCCGCAAAACCAATTTTCGGTGGATCTCTACACCGTAAATTGAACATGCAAGCCAAATTTCAAGTCTAAATCTAACAGAAAAAAAGCAAAAGTTTTACTATAAATATCCCCGTAATCCGTTGAGAGCCGTTTTCCAAAATTAAGGCTCTTAGCGGATTTCAATTCAACAAAAGAAAAATGCAAACCAAATTTCATTATTATAGTCCTTATACCTCGAAAAAAGTAATTTTTTTGTCAATATGTCCCAGTAACCCCCTGCAACCCCCCAGAACTTGTTTTGCTTAAAATTTATTCTTAGTGAATCCCCATTCAACAAAAGAAACATGCTTTACAAATTTCAAGTATATGGGTCTAACAATTAAAAACAGGAATTTTTTTCTGTAATTCCTCTTGACCCCTCGCAAACATCTTTGGGGGTCAATTTTCACATTTTACTCTTTGTTAGAGGAACTCTATTTCATGAAAGGAACATGCCTACCAATTTTCAAGCAGGATGATCAAGTAGTTTAAAAGTGGAAATATTTATCGATTACGCCTCTTAATCTCCCGAAATTAAACTTGGTAGTTGATATTCGCGATACCCATTTTGTAGCGGTTCTCTACTTTACGAAAGGAATCTGCTTATCAAATTTCAAGACTGTACGTCGAACAGTTTAAAAATGGGGATAATTGTCTATAACGCCACTTCTGGGTCTGTTTTCACAAAACCCATTTTGTAGGGGAATTGCACTCTATGAAAGGAATCTGCTTAGCAAAATTTGAAGACTGTGCGTCCAATTAATTAAAAATGTAAAAATATCAATAACGCCCCTTGAACCCCCGCAACACCACCTAGGGGTCGATTTTCACAAAACACATTTTGCAGTGTATTTCTATCCTATGAGAGGAATCTGCTAACCAAATTTCAAGACTGTGAGTCTAATAGTTTAAAAAAAGAAATTATTATTTATATCTGCCCTTAACCCCCGCAACACCCCTTGGGGGTCAATTTTCTCCAAACCCGTTTTGTAGCGGATATTTACTCCATGAAAGAAACATTCCTACCAATTTTCAAGCAGGTAGGTCAAATAGTTTAAAAACGAAAATATTTATCTCTTACGCCACTTATTTCCCTGCAACGCCACTTAGAGGTCTGTTTTCACAAAACCTTCTTATAGCTGATCTCTACTCTATGAAAGAAATCTCTTTATCAAATATAAAGACTGTGTGTCTAATAGTTTAAAAATTGAAATAATTATCTGTAACGCCCCTTAAGTCCCCTCAATGCCACTTGGGGGCAATTTTCACGAAACCCATTTTTAGCGTATCTCTACCCTATGAGAGGAATCTTCTTACTAAGTTTCAAGACTGTACGTCTAATAACTTAAAAATAGGAATTTATAACGCCCCATAAACCCCCCGGCCCCGCAACACCCGTTGGGGGTCAATTTTCCCAAAACCCATTTTGTAGCGGATATTTACTCCAGGAAAGAAACTTACCTACCAATTTTCAAGCAGGTAGGTGAAGTAGTTTAAAAACGGATATATTTATCTATTACGCCCCTTAATCCCCCGCAACGCCACTTAGAAGTTTGTTTTCACAAAACCCGTTTTGTAACATCATTATTCTACGAAAGGAATCTGTATATATCAAATTTAAAGACAGTGCGTCAAATAGTTTAAAAATGGAAATAATTATCTATAACGCCCCCTAAGCCCCTGCAACGCCACTTGGGGGTCGATTTTCAGCAAACACATTTTGTAGCGGATCTCTACTCTCTGAAAGGAATTCGCTTACCCAATTTCAAGATTGTACATCAAGTAGTTTAATCATGGAAACAATTATTATTAAAGCCCTTAACCCCCCCGTAACGCCCCTTGCGTTTCGAATTTCAGAAATTTCTTTCTTAGCTGATGTCTACTCTATCAAAGGAACATGTCTACCAAATTTCAAGTCTGTAGGTTGAATAGTTCCAGAGATTTCGTGATTAGTCAGTCAGTCAGTGAGTGAGTCGCTTTTCTCCTTTATATATATAGATATATTATATGTATATATATATCGGTTCCAAAAAGTTAAATGGAAGTTCAATTAAAATAATTTGCAAATCTGTTACAGATAAGAGTACATCTTCTTTCCAAAAATTTAAGAGGTTTTATGCATAATAAAAAATTATTATATTTCAAATTCCTTAAAATATAGTGAAATTTTCGTAAAATGTGGTCAGAAATTTTTATTTCAAATGGTTATCAAGCACATTAGTAAAATGTTTTAAATGTAAAAAACAACAGAGAAATGACATGTATTATGATCAGCAAACAAGGCATTTTTTTAAAATTGCGTCAAATTCAAGTGAGGGGGCAACTAAAAGGACTTCAGTAGACCATTCGTTGCCAAGCGGAACCCTGGTTGAAAACCTCAATTCTAAACGACGGAAGCTCTACGCTGTTGAATCGCCCACTCCATTTCGACGCCCGTTGAGATTTTTCCCGAGAATTTTACACCATTTCTTTTTTTACAGGTAAGACACCTACTGCTCTAAAAACAAGTAAGTGCCTGAGCTTAGAAGTGAATTATTAACTCTAAATAGCTGATGAATCTAATTCTGCCACTGGTAGTGAAAATCTCCTTTAATTGGGCTGATAGGTTGTAACTAACCGTTACAACCTACTATCAGCTACATGTTCTCTACCATTCATTGTGTACTTTTGAACTGATCTGCACATTCCGTTTCTCCGTTAAGGAGGTGGAAGTTAACATTTATTAAAAAATAAGGACTATTGCCTCAGGCCAGTTTAGAGAGGAAACTAGCGTGATAACCAATAACAAGTTTTTGTATTAACTTTATAAAAAACTGTGTCAAAATTTTTTCCTAGTAAGTAGCATGTGTTCCATTTTGGCTTCTGTGAGTGAAATTTTTATATCTCTAAAAAAACACAGAGATTATATTTCTTGAAAAGTAAATTCGAAATAAACAATCATGTAATTTGATTGTTTTTAAAATCCAGCTCAGGTGACGCCCTCATCCCTCGAATGACCTTCAAAATTTTGAGGTCAGTCTCCAATAGCCCTCACGTTTCTTCCTAGTGCGACGTGGTAATAAACAATCAAACCACTTTTCCCGGTGAGCTGAGCAATAGGGTTACGGCTACAATTTTCTTGAAAAGTCATGTAAATTAAATAACTTCTGTAACCTTAAACTTTGCGTATTGGGCGTGGTTTCGTTTGCATAGCATTCTCTCCTTTTATAAAAAGCTTTTATTGTGAAGAGAGCAAAGGCTCTAAAGCGAGAAGATAAATATTCAGGAGATTCGTCACTTCACTGTGGAACGTTGCTTTTCTTCGACACAAGGAATTTGTAAGATAAAGGCATAAAAAGAAAGTTCTCGGAATAAATAAGGGGATGGTCGACACAAGAGATAAGGAGCTTTTATTACCAATCCCATTTGGCGAGTGCGATGCTGATTCGTTCGGTATGTTGGAACGTAATCCCGAAACGATATTGCTTTTCTCGGACGGGAGAAAGTACCCATGAACAGTAATATAATTCGCTCTGAATTCTGTGTTATTTAATGCGCTCTCAGAAAGTTGTCAACATGTACAAAGAGGTTACATTTCTCGTCAATCTCCAATACTCAAATAAATGCCCTGCTTATGCTTTAACATTTAGGAATAGGATGACAATGGGACGGTTCACAAATACAGTTGTGTTTACACGTATTAGATATGTACGATGGCAATGTATAATTTTTTCAGTTAGTGAACTTTCTACAATATCCCTCAATTCTTTGATTTCTTTTAAAAATGTTGAAGCTATTTTTATTAAATTTAGGTTCATTGAGATTTTTTTTCTCGTATATTTATAACTACCCGTTTAAATATATGAAATTATCACTCGACATTTATATAACGATAAGATTAAATACTGTTTTGCTTTGATATCTAAGTCTTGTAGGGAATGATTTATTATTAACGTCACACTTTAAAACGACAAAAGGTGGTTTGGGATGAACCTCATCATTCTAAACCAGGAGTGGGTGAACTGTTCCATGGTACGGGTTACATCTAATGCTTCTAAAGCGTTGCGGTCCACCCAGTGGTGTAGTGTGGCCCTTCTGTATTAAAATTTTATGTTTTCTTTTATTAACATTTGTTTTCGTCACTGTAAGACCTCTCTTTAAAAAATACCAGACTACTATGTTTACTACAAAAACTCAAGTGACACAAAATTGTCAAATTGAATCCTTCAACAAGCATGGTCAATTGCTAAACTGTGAAGCTTGGATGTGTTCAATGCAGTGAGCAGAGAATTAACGGGAGCCAATGCATCTGAAACCGATGTATATACTATATTTGTTTGCTACCAAGTTCCGCGCCATTTTAGGAAAGAGCATCAACACGAATACTCAATCCCGTGGAAACGTGGGGTTTTGAATAATATCACAATACCCAATTCCATGCTATCGCGGGAAGAGCTGACTATCAACTTATATTCTTCCCTTCAGTCGGCGTGTGGGGAAAATTCATTAGTACTAATGTCATTGCAGGGATCACGTTTTTCCCCTACATCGGCAGTGAAAGTGTTAACCGTCACCGTGCGCTTCCAATAAAGATGCATGTGTCGCCTACATATTTATGGAATCATTAACTTAAGTAAACACAACCAAATTGTGAAAGTATAGAGGGCTTTGGTGTTCCTCAAATATGTTTTTTTAGTACGCGCATCCTAGGTTTTTGTAATAGCGACTATTTACAAAAGTTTTGGCGATCCACCGGTCGATCACGATCGACTTAATGTCCATCCCTGTTCCAAACCACAGTCAAATGACAAGGAGAACATCTGAGCCAATAAACCCCGACAAGGGGAGGAATTAAGGCCTCGGCAGATTTGTTGTGCATCAACCCTTTTATACGGCGGGTCTTAATTTCACTAGTTTACGAACTCATAACACGTCGGCCACGAATACAGGACCATAACCGCAAAGCTACCATGACCACATGTAAATCATAGCATTAGCTTTCTATTGAATTAAAAAAAATCTTAAAGGCTTTGCAGATTTAAAAAGGACAGGAGTGTAAATTTCTAAAGCAGAAGTATACTTATCTTTTATTCACTTATAATCCTTCCCCTCCTCTAAGTTTAAACTTCCTCTACATGCAGCATCCTGTAATTAAAATGGGTGAGCAAGCCACTTCTTAATTTTAACGTACAGAATACGCGTGAGATGCGCTCAATGAACTCGAGGAGAAAGTTCTAAGATATTCAGTAGAAGGTACTTTATCACAAAAAAAGCGAACTTAACAATGTCAATAACCTTCATCGAAAAGAAAAACAACATTTTAATGAAGAAAGAAACATTTAACGATTAGTTTTGTTCAGCAAGTCATCGAACTGTATTAAAGTAAACGTTGAGCTTACTAAAAAAATATTAAAGGACCAAAATCTTATGGTCCAGAGCTCGTGTTCAGCATGTTGCAGTTTTGAATCCTGGTGCTACTGGAGACCCCCCCCCCCGTGCAGAAGGGTCTATGCACTTTAATTTTGTTGAGGCCCAAAATCCTCTAGGTGCCAGCTCCAGTGCTGCCCTCGCCACTTGATCAAGGTTCAAGAATACAAGGCCCGTCACCAAAAGCCCTTGTGTTGTTTTATTTTGTGACTTAAATAAACACTTACAAATGGCACCCTATTAACAATACACTAATTCACTCAAAATGTCGGACAACTTTTTCCAGTGCAGCAAGCTAATAAGCAAGCTCAGGTGTCATTAGAGTCACTTGATCATGGTTCAAAATTACGCAGTCCATCGCCAAAAGCCCTCGTGTAGCTGAACAGTGAGACGTTAATATTCACTCACTTGTATTGAAGTGCATTGAAGACAATCTTTTCGACTCACTCGAATGAGACCAACTGCATTCTCTAATGGCCATAACTTGTTTCCGGGACCTAATTCCTACTATATGCTGTATTTATCATATCACAAATATTTTTTTTCCTGATATAGTTGAAACATACAAAAACTTTAATACGTTGAATCTTTTAAGGTATTAAAATAATTATGTTGCAATTAAATTCATAAATTTCTTTCTTTCTTTTTTTTTAACTATCAAAAATAGTTTTAATGTATTCTTGTTTCCCCAACTAGTTTTAAAATGTTATCAAACAGTATGTTTGAGGGTGTTACCAAACTAATACTTACTCTCAAGCTCGGACACAAATGTATGTTTCACTTCACTCACCTAATTAAGACGGTCCGAAGCGAAGAGAAGGATTTTAAAAGAAAATGGCAAGAGCAAGATATAACATTTCCGGCTTTTCCAAGCAATTTTCTTGCTGTAAACATCGCAATTTATATTCGTCAATTCTCCTTTCGTGGAAACCCTCTATTCCCGCATAACAATAATTTCTATTTTGTGAAGAAAATGGTTATTTCTTAAAGATATTTTTAAATGTATTTAATGATTATATAAAGAAAAGATTTATAAGGCTAGTCATTTTTTACAGATACTAATTAAGTCAAAATTAATAAACAGCATGCTTTTTTAGAAAAAAATAATGAAACATTTTAAATGGTTTTTGAAGACCACATGTTTGCGAAGATTGACTCAGCCATTCATCCCTTCTGTGGGTCGATAAAAGAGTACCAAGCTTGATTGAGAATTAAACACTGAGAATTTCGCGTCAGACTCTCTCTCTGACCACACGATCGGATCATTTACTCGTTCACCTCAGCGCCCAAGGTCACGAAAACTGAGACGAGTACAGTAGGCCTTGGTTTTCATGGGCTTTTGTGCCACTAAATTTACTTTAGTACATGTTTGTGAAAGTCTGCGATAAATCCATTAGAAATTTTCATCACTATAATTTAAAGCATACTGCATTCCACTAAAATACAATATAAATATACAAATAGTCAAATGGCAATAGCATTAAGTTAGAAATGTATAAATGGACGGCGAATGATCTTCCTTCATATTAAAGTAATTGATGTGAATATTTTCCTAACATGAATATGGCTGCCAAAATATGAAGGACTAAAACACTTTGAGGAAGAGGGCTATTTAGACCAAGATGAACGGGACATTCTTCTCAAGAAATTGCCGATGTATTCAACAGATTTTTATTTCCAGCTTCAAGAATGAGACAAAAATATATGATTTCAGGCCAATTCGAACAAAACAATGGCCGATTGCATCTACTTAATCATGAAGAATACTGATATCGCTTTAGAATAGTCAATATTATCAAACATAAGACAGGGCTTTAGGTAAAAGTAGCAACAACCAATGTGAGGAGCCAGAAGGACGTATCCCAGAGAAAAGTGTTGCGAGATTTAGTGTTGATGTTACAGTGGAAGACAAACTGGCGTACCTTCACTAATAATACGCCCTCAGCCTCTTCGCTGGACTCGTGAATATATCTCTTGAACTCTATATGACTAAACAAATGTTGCGTGGAGACCATTAGTTTAAGGAGTATTTAGGCAGCTAATAGTGGTTCCGTAAAGGCAAGGGTCGTTTTTTCAAGGCATGGTCTGGGTCTTTTGGTTAAACTGAAACAAACATTGACTGGAAATGGTTATGTTTAGCCAATTGGCCGTTCATGAACTTTACATACACGAGCAACAATTGAATTTTGAAGTAAGACAATGCAACAATGTCATCATTTGCATTAGCACGAGAAACATTCTGGGTAATTTTATCTCAAGGATTGGCCGCTGAAATGATCGGACAGGAATCCCACTGAATGGTTATAATGGGAATGTCAGTTCATGCAAAAATTAAAGCAGAGGAAACACTTCTGTAATTATGCATGTTTCAGAAGCTGCATGACTCAATCATCTTCAGGAGACATCCGAAGACTTGTTCTGGTTTGATAAACTTCGCCAGCGGAAAGGAGGTGCCACATGACTTTAAGGTGTAGCTCGTGACCTTCGGCACCAATTTATTTCACTATAAAAGATCCACAAAGGCATAAAAAAAAATAAACTTTTATATTGGACATTATTCTTGTGCGTCCATAACCTTCGTCTAAATAACAAAGAGGATGAGGGAGCGAGTACATTTTAACGTCGCACGTTAAAGCAATACGAGGGTACAATACTTTCAAGTGACGAGGACTAGAAAGGGGATGGAATTTCACTCTCCGTCTTTCTACACCCTGTCAATGGAAACATTTTGAGGTTTGTCACTTTTAATGTGTAGTAGTCACTCTACACAGTGGGTCTGCTGTACTCGTGGGATGTCCACGAGACCGTGACCATGGTCACTAAGCTACTGCGGCCACCAAACAACGAGAATATACTACAGTATAAACCTTTTTAAATTATCATCGATTGCTTTCTTTGATCTTTAATGCCAAAAAAAAAGTATACATCGTTATTTATTAATTTAAATGATACATTTTCTAACGGTTAAGCACTTAGTTAAGAACCACAACTGATTCAAAAAGATTTCATTCAGGTTTCCTAATTTTCCTGTCACTCCACGAGTGAACGATGTTTTACGACAGATGCTACACCTACTATTACTCATAAACGTGGGACTTTTGCACTGACACTTGCATGATATCAAAGAGGGAAAATAACGCAAGTTAAAGAGATTTGTATTCAAAACTTATTTTTAAAAAAATTCGTGAAGTAAAAGAATTAGTGTCGTACATTCGAGGTCCAGAATACGACAGTGCGTAAGAACCATTTCACAGAGAAGTATGAAAGAGATTTATTTTGGATTGAATAAATAATGGAATAAAAATGTTTTATTCATCTTCTATGAGCGATTTATTTAATCGCTTACTTCATATTTCTAAATGATGATTATATACGTATATAAATATTACATTATAAATATTGACATAGATGCATGTAAAGTCTTTGTGAAAACTTGTTTTAAAGGAATTGCGTCAAACAAAATTTCTATACGTAATGCTATGGAATCAATATTCGATTAAAATAATAATAATGTTTGCATAAAACTATTCACAATACACAATTCAATTAAAGTTTTTAATAAATATTTGCATATTTAGGAAAATACTATAATTCTTAATGAAATATATTTTTAATGAAAAGGATTAATTTTGAAGTAAAATTTTGTCAGTGTGTGTATGCTAATCAAAAAAAAAAAGACAGAAACGTGTATAATTATGTTTAATGAAATGATATTTCATTATTGTCAAGACAAACATAGAGCAAATTTCCTTTTCTTCTTAACAAACATTTGATATTTATAACGTTTTGCATCAAATTATGATGCCTGCAGTTTATTAACAGTGCACTTTTTAACATTGAGGCCAATTAAATCACAGTTGCTATCAAGTTTTAATTCCAGTTTATTTTCAGGTGCGGAAAAATCTATAAGTTCTACTCTTCTAGACGCATCTATTTTTGTTGCCGAATTCGGAGATCATGCGCATTTGGCATTCAAATTTATCCCCAAAGTCCCTCCTATTCACATAGCAATAAATATGAGTATTCTTTTTTTTTGGACCACACTGGATTTTTACAATCACCATATCTTTTTGGCAAGAAGTTGAACAAAATTTCCTTATCAACAAAAACAACAATTTTCATAATAATGCAAATAATAATGCATTCTTTTTAACGACTAGTAATTCTGCTTAAGAAAAATATACTGCTCTTTGTAAAAAATGCAACACCAAAAAGAATCATCAGAATTGAATGATTATTGCAACAAATATTAATTATAGGATGTTATGTAAAATAGTACAGTTTCAGAGCCTCCGCGCATGCGTGGCATACGCAGCGCCCTCTGAACTAATACTGAAAGCGTATAAATAGAGTGCTGTAGCGGGACGTTGAAAATGGCTAATGATTATTTGTTAGTGGTGAACGTTTAGTGAGACCTAAGTATGCTTGCACGAAGAAATAAGGAGAAAATCCAACAACTTACGGAGTTTGAACGGGGGGAGGAGTATCGGCCTTCGATAAGGAGGATTTTCCTATCATGTAATAGGAGCCCGTGTGCAGTAAAACTGTTCCACAGTGATGCAAATTTGGAAGCAGTGGACCGATGAGCACCGAATAACTCGAAAAATTGGCAGTGGACACGGTGGAAGGTGATGTCAGCGCGCGACGATCGACACCTGCTGCGCATGGCGATGAATGACTGTACAGCTTCCTAAAGGCAATTGGCAGCAAGTTGGTCTACTGCTACAGGTGTTCTAATGTGGGCTACGTCAATTCGTCCAAGGCTGCGTCTGCAATGGGCTCATGAGCACAGAGCCTGGCAAGCTGATGGGCACCAAGTTGTTTTTTCAGATGAATCACGCTTCAATTTGTGGGACAGTGATGGCTGCATTTGTGTTGGATGATATGCCACAGAACGCTGCCTCCAGAGTGCGTTATCGAGCGACATAGTGGCCTAATACGCATAAATATGGTTTGGGGTGCGATTTTGTATAAAACGATCCAATTTGCTACGAAGGGAGGGTAATCTCAACAGCAACAGGTACGCCCATGAAGTTCCACAGCCCAAAGTCGTTCCCTTCCTTCAAGGCATTCCTGGAACTATCTTTCAGCAGGATAATGCACGCCCACATGTTGTAAAGGCCGTTCAAGACTTCTGTTCAGCCCTTCACATGCAAATTCTTCCTTGGCCTGCTTATTCGCCGAATATGTCGCCTATTGAGCCCATGTAGGATCTGGTTGGTTGGTGTCTTGCTCGTGATCCACGTCTTGCAGCTTAAAAAGACGAACTTTTGTCGCGCATGCAAGCAACATGGAATTCTTTTCCACAAGCAAACATTCAAAATCTGTTTGACTCCGTGCCACGTCGTATAACAACACTTATTGCAGCGCGTGATGGCTACACCAAATAATGATTTCAGATACTTAGTATTGTATTTTGCTTAAGAAATTTCGTCATTTTTTTGTACTAATACAAGTCGTTTGTGCATTAAATTTCATTTAATTCTGATGATTCCTTCATGGTGCTGCATTTTTTACAAACAGCAGTATATTAATCAAGATTAATAGCTGAATAAACTGAAAAATTAATTTTTTAAATTAGTTCTGCCTTATTCTGTGGGAAAAATGCATGCAAAATACAACGAATGTCGTTTAAAATAATGTCCAATAATGGATGTTTAATTTTACTGTCCTAATTAACGCTAAATTTCTAGAAAAAAAAACAGTTTTGCAAATAATAAATATAATTTACAAGAAATTTATTCAATATTTCTTTTTTTCAGCGTAACGAATATTAAACGTTAACAAATTACTTTCAATACTTAAAACAATGTAAAAACTTTTCCATTCAACTTGTTTTCCTTTGTCGAAAATATAAAAAAGGAACTATCTTTTATTTATATCATCATCGAATATTTAGTTACGTATTGTAACGAACTCTAGACCCATTCTGGAACTCAAGGTGGCAACGCGGACTGATCAGAGGTACTGCGCCTGCGCAAGTGCCACGCCAGGGAGTTCGGTGTTTACCTCTCGAAGACAGAGGTCGTCGTTTTTTTTCCCCTAGCTCCACCCGTGAGCTTAGTGTGGAGATTTGAATTCAGTTAATTGTCTCGCAACGAGAGAATGCGATAAACTCCACCAGTGAGTTTTATGAAGAATAAAGCAGTGATTGTCTCTCCAAGAGAAATCTGTGAGCTCTACCAGAGAGCTTTGCGTGAAAGTTTTGTATCTGCCGGAGGCAGATGTGTTGGAGGCCACCCAGGCCCATTTCTTATTCTTCCTCTCTAGAAATGTCAACGGGCTCAATATTTAACCGTGTAAGAAAGTGTACATTTTTTTTGTGTGAGTGTCCTATGTAAATAAACCATTAAACATCATTGATGTTCTTCATTTGAAAACGTTAGGACATTACAGACTATATAAATTTGGAGATTCCACCGAGATGATTGACAAGAGAGAAAAAAAAAGGTATGTGTTCTCCACATTATTCATTTCCAGGCCAGAAAATATAATTTAGTTATTTGTTGTTTATGTGAGTTCGGGAAATCATTTCCCAAAGTTTAAGCACATCAATGCATAATATTTTTAATATATTTTGAATATAACGAGATATTTTCTTTTGTGTGTGTGTATTTTCTGGTGTTGAGGGGAAACATTTTCCCGTTTAGAAAAAAATAAATAGCACATCAGTGCACTTCTTTCAAAAAATTTTAAACACTCAGAGTGTTGTTGAATATATCTAACAAGATATTTTCTTTTTTTATTTGGTGTTTTTCTAGTGCTGTGGGAAAAACATTTTCCCGTTAGAGAAAAAATAAATAGCACCTCAGTGCATTTAAATGTTAAGTATTATATTTGTTGTATTATCTAAACTATATGCATTTGTGAAGTTGTATTGTCAAAATCATATATTTCTTGATCTACGGGATCCTTCGTGGGGAGTGTGTCAGAATAGAGTTCAAAGAATTTGAGCCAGCACTGTAAAACGAGTTGTTTACATGTGTAGTTAAGCTTGGCCCTACCAAAGCGTGGGTGCATTGAACTCTCCTGGTTCCCTTACATTCTGTGACCACCCCTGCTTGCTTTTCCCTGCATTCCTCGGAACCCCCACAGTTCTTTTTTTGGGGGGAAACGGAGCGGGTAGTGAAGAATTGAGTTTTGTATCTTCTTCCAGAAGAAAAATAATATTAAGTGTTTCTGAAGAAGAAAAAAACACGAGAGTTATTGAAACTTGTTTCTCTATCTATTAATATAATGAATATATTTTCTTTATTTTATGTAAAGTGTTACAGTTTATTACCGTATGAAGATTAGTTGGTTTCAAAATAACCATACATTATGTTTGTTAACGGAAATTGTGTATTGATGCTTGTGTGAACAAAAGCCTACTATCTACCTCGCAGGGCAAAGTGAAAATAACGTATTATTTTTTATTTGTGTTTCATATCATAATATACTAAAGTTTGTTTATGCTTTGTGTTCTCACTATCAATCGATTCAAAATGGGAAAAGTTTTATTTTTATTCTTAATCTGCTTAATTTTGTAAAAAAATTAAGAAAATTTATTTATATAACTCTGATATTTTGTATTTATAACATTCAGTAATAACTTATTGAATCCTTATTGTTAATTCAATTATTTTTTGTTGTGTGTATTCTGTGTTAACTGTGTTTCCACTTCTTAAATTATTAGTTGTTTAAAAGTTAATTTTATTTCTGAGAAAAAAATGGCGTTTCTGGGAAAAGCTAAAAAAAGGATCTATTCCTTGTCGCGACAGAACTTGGAGAAACAGTTTCAGAGGACATGAGAGTGATAGAATTAAAACAAATAATCATAGGTAGTAAACATTATGAGGTTGAATTTGTTAAAAATTTACTAGAAATTTACTGAAAGAATAGAAAATGAAAATTTAGAAAAACAAACATTAGCGAGAGAAATACAATTAGAAAAGGAAGCGAGGGAAAGGGAGTTTCAAATATTACAACAAAACAAAGAAATTGAAAAACAGCAATTAGAGCTAGAATGCCTTAGAGCAAAGCAGAATACTGTAGTTACTAAATCTGTAGGTGAAACGGCATTTAATCAAAATTTTCAGAAACTAATGCCCAAATTTAATTTAAAAATTGATGATATAAGTCTGTTCTTAGAACTTTTCGAGAGGCAAGCTAAAATTCTACACTTGCTCAAGGATCAATGGGTGACATATCTCATTGGCGTCCTTCCGGTTGAGGTAAACAATATAATCGCTAGGGGGCCTGAGGAACAGGCTAGTGATTACGAGCATATTAAAGAGGTGTTGCTTAAAAGGTTTAAATTAAGCGCGGAGAAGTTTCGACAACTAGTTAAAACTCAAAAAAATTCGGATGCTACGTGGTACGATTTTTATCACGAACTTAAAACATTTTTAGACGGGTGGCTTAAAAATAGAAACTTTTGAACAATTAAAAGACCTAATGTTGGTTGATCAAATAAAAAGACGCACCCCAAATGAATTTAAGGAACATTTCCTAGATGAATGGGCAACAATTCTCCAAAAGATTTGGTAAGGAAAATTGAAGAATTTGAAGATGCAAAGAAAACGATCGGAGGGAAAATGAAATTGGGAGACCATAAATTGAGAACAGCAGATAGACAAATAAGTGATTCCCATTTTCATGGTAAATTTTTAAAAGGTAATAAAACTTTTCAGGGCACACATCTTAAAAATCATAACGATGCACGCAACTCTGGGAAAGCGCCAGAGTGGAATTTTGATAAGAGAAAAAGGCCCCAATGTTACGAATCTGGGTCTTTAAACCACTTACGTCCTCAATTCCCTAACTTTAAAACTCATAAAGCAGACTTGTACCGAATAGGTGTGAAGTCAGAAGGGAGTCTCTTAGATCCTTATACTTTAGAGGGAAGAGTTAACGGGTTTATAGAATGTCTATTTTAAGAGATACAGGGGCAACGGTAGATGTTATTTGCCAAAAATATGTAGATAGAGATAGAATGAAGGGAGAGCATGTATGGGTTCGACATCTCCTGGATGATCACATGACATGCTTACCTGTTGCTGAAGTGGATATTGAATGCGATTTGGGTAAGGTAACATCCAAAGCAGCTGTTATAGGGAACCACTTAGATCAAGGGCGATATATCTTGGGCAACCAAACCGCGGCTCTTCTCCAAGGAATTAAGGAAAATTGTTCTTCGCATGTCGGAAAAATAAACACTGTTGTTACTCGCTCGCAAACGCGACAAGGTAAGGAAAAAGAAATACTTCTCTCGTGAGTCAGACCAAAATGCTGAACAGACTGAGTTAAATCTGGAAGAGATTACAGATAACTCTGAGAACGAAGAGATATTGCCTCATGTTGACCATTGTAGCCCCATAAATCCAGTGACTCAAATAAAATCGAGTACTTTTATTGCTGAACAATGAAAAAGTAAAGAACTTGCCCCAATAATAGAGATAGTAGAAAAGGGAAAACAGACAGATTATGGGATTAAAAATGGAATTCTGATAAAAAAGAAAATAAATAAGTTGGGGGGAGAAGAGTGTTTGATCGAGGTTCCAGAAACCCTTAGAGAGCAAATAAAAACAATTTGTCATGATGGAACTTCCGGTCACTTAGGAGTTCTTAAAACAAAAGACCGTTTACTAAGGCATTTCTTTTGGCCTAATTGTTACAAAGAAATAGAAGACTTTGTAAAAACCTGTGACCCTTGTCAACGTGTGGGAAAAACCAATGATAAAAAGAAAGCCCCTTTGGTGACTGTACCAGTTATTTCTGAGGTATTTAGTAAAATTAATGTAGATGCTTGTGGGCCTATGCCTATATCCTATGAAGGCAACAAACACCCCATTACAGTTATGTGTTTAGCCTCCAAGTATCCTAACGCCATCCCGGTGCCTGATATAACCTCAAAATCTATAGTATAAATGCACTTTTGCAAGTTTTTAGCCGGATGGGTTTTCCGAGGGAATTACAAACGGATCAAGGAACGTCTTTCATGAGTCGTTTGACTGTCGAATTCTTTACGAGGTTTGGAATAAAAGTTTCCCGAAGTTCAGTTTACCACCCCCAAAGCAACCCGGTGGAACGTTTCCATCGCACTATAAAACGGGTTTTAAAGGTGTTATGCATTGAGGCTGCCCCAAATTAGTAAATGTAAGTGCCGGCTGCACTCTTCGCTCTGCGGAGGGTGACTCATGAGAGCACTGGTTTTAGTCCGGCCGAATTAGTTTATGGGAACAATCTTCGAACCCCGGTCGCTTTATTGTATGAGAGATGGTTAGATCCCAAGGAAAAAGAAGACACCGTAGTAGAATATGTCTTCGAATTAATAAATAGATTGAAGAAATGTAGAGACCTAGCTACGGTTAGAATGGAAGAAGTTAGGGATAGGAGAAAAAAATGGTATGGGACAAAAATGCCATAAAAAGGGAATTTCAACAGGGAGACGCCGTTCTAGTTTTAACCTTAAACCAACCCCATAAGCTTGCTCCTCAATGGAAAGGGCCGGGGAAAATAGAAAAACGGTTGTCCGAAACGAACTACGTGGTTACCTTTGACGGAAATCAGGAAGGGAATAAGGTGTACCACATTAACATGTTAAAACCTTATCATAAGAGACCTGAACTTTTAAACGTGGTGCTTCTTGATATCGAGGAGATAACCGAGCCATCTGAATTGGAGGAGGATTTCCCCTATATGCTAACTGACCCCAATGTATTTGATTTCAGGGAAATCGTAGAAAACAATAAACTCAAAGAAAGACTGGACGAGGCGCAAATTATGCAGTTGGGAAAAGTGTTAGTTAAGTTTTCTACTATATTTTCAAACATTCCAGGGAAAACCAATTTAGTGGAACACAACATTGATTTAATCAGTTACAAACGAGTACAACATAAGCCCTATAGAATGACAAATAGGCAGAACGAAATTTTAAAAGCTGAAATTGAAAGAATGCTTAAATACAAAATTATCGAACCAGGACCGTCTGAGTATACTTCACCCATGATCCTTGTCGAGACGCCAGGTAGGGACCCTAGACCCTGTATCGACTACAGGAAATTAAATGAAATGACCCGCACTGAGTTTTATCCGATCCCTAATATAGAGCAACGCGTTGAAACTGTGGCAGCAGCCAAGTTTATCCCTTTGATAGACTTGACTAAAGGTTACTGGCAAATTCCGCTAAGCCCCAAGGCCCAGAAAATCGCTGCATTTGCTACCAGCTTTGGCGTATATAGGCCTTTGCGCATGCCGTTCGGGCTTAAAAACGCTCCTTATTATTTCAGCAAAATGATGAGCGAAATTTTAAGTGGATGCGAAAAATATGCAACTCCTTATTTGGATGACATCGCAATTTTTTCGGAAACGTGGGAGGAGCATCTGAAACATTTAGAAGAAATTTTAAATCGATTAAAAAAAGCTAACTTAACTATAAAACCCTCAAAGTGCAAATTTGCGCAACAAGAAGTACAATACCTTGGTCACATTGTAGGTAGAGGGAAACGTTCTCCAGCTGAGCTAAAAATAGAAGCTGTTCAAGATTTCCCGATTCCTACAACTAAAACACAAATTAGAGCTTTCCTAGGGTTAGCGGGATACTATAGACAATACATTCCTATGCTTTCCGCTATAGCCGCACCTTTAATAGATTTATTGAAAGGGGTTATAAAGAAGGGTAAGATTTTATGGAATGACAAATGTAATGAGTCCTTTAAAATGTTAAAAGAAAAGCTTTCTGGGAAGCCCATGTTACATGCACCCGATTTTTCTAAATCATTTATATTCCAAACAGACGCTTCAGATCAGGGGTATGGGGTTGTGTTAACCCAAAAGAATAAGGATAAAGAGCATTTTGTTTCTCAGTAAGAAATTTACTGCTACTGAGAGGAAATATTCCACCACGGAAAAGAAGTGTGCTGCAATTTTATATGCAATAAAAAATTTGAAAGGGTATATCGACGATCAAACAGAATTTTACCTTCAGACAGACCATAATCCTTTGGTATGGCTGAAAATTAATGCTGGTAATAATGGGCGATTGCTACGTTGGGCTTTAGCCTTGCAATCTTTCAATTTTACCATAATGCATAAAAAAGGAAAAGACAATTTGAACGTGGATTGCTTAAGTAGGAACTCTCTACATGCAGATTAAATAGAGAAATCTATGTGTATACGTACTATGGAGATGTATATAGTTGTTTTTTTTTAGTTAGATCATTTTGTCATGTGTAATATATAAGTGTATGTATTTTTTTAAAAAAAGTTCATCATGTATAATCGATTAATTATTAGTTTTTTTGAGATATTCTTGTGTTTTTGCTGCAGATATATATATTTTTATATTACTTTTATGATGTGCATAAGTTCTTTTTATGGCCTGGTCATGAGTGGAGAACGCTTCCAAAAGCGTTACCAAAAATGATTTTGTTAATGTTGAACATTTTGAATTTAATACAGATAAACTGAACTGAAAGAGACTTTTGTTTCTCCTGGGTCCGGAGAAAGCAAATTCGGGTGGCGGATGGTGTCCGTGATGACTTTCTTAATAAATTTCTTCCATTAGACCTGGAACCAAAAACTTTTGTTTCTCCTATGTCCGCAGAAAGCAAAATCTGGAGGCGGGAGGAGTTTGTAACGAACTCTAGACCCATTCTGAAACTCAAGGTGGCAACGCGGACTGATCAGAGGTACTGCGCCTGCGCAAGTGCCACGCCAGGGAGTTCGATGTTTACCTCTCGAAGAGAGAGGTCGTCGTTTTTTTCCCCTAGCTCCACACGTGAGCTTAGTGTAGAGATTTGAATTCAGTTAATTGTCTCGCAACGAGAGAATGCGATAAACTCCACCAGTGAGTTTTATGAAGAATAAAGCAGTGATTGTCTCTCCAAGAGAAATCTGTGAGCTCTACCAGAGAGCTTTGCGTGAAAGTTTTGTATCTGCCGGAGGCAGATGTGTTGGAGGCCACCCAGGCTCATTTCTTATTCTTCCTCTCTAGAAATGTCAACGGGCTCAATATTTAACCGTGCAAGAAAGTGTACATTTTTTTTGTGTGAATGTCCTATGTAAATAAACCATTAAAAATCATTGATGTTCTTCATTTGAAAACGTTAGGACATTACAGTATTACCGAATACAGTCATGAAATAATAAGTTCTAATTAAAGGACGTTTAATAACTGCTCAATTGATTGATAGGTTACTGATGTTATTACTTCAAAGGTATACGAGGTTTTTACCAGGAGTCAAACTGAACTTAATTTCAAAAACATTCTTTAAGTCCTCTCAGGACCCTTAAAGTTCAAATTTTTCAATTTTTTGAAAAAACGATTTATGTTAAAGCCTGAACGTTTCTGAACATTTTTCTAACAAAGTTTTGTTAATACTGGGAGAACTTCCGAAGTTATTGAGAAATAACTGGTAAAGTAAACAAAAACTTGTATCTGCCACGCCCACATTTGACAACTGACAGAACACTTTCCAAACATTTTAATATTTCACGGATTAGTTTTAGTAAAAGCAGTCCTAATATCAAATTGATTTTGTAAGTGAGTAGCACAATTGCAACTCAACTTTTAACTTTGCTTTATCAAAGCGGAATTGTATATTTACATTTCGACCTTGGATTTGCATTCTTTTTCTTTTGTTATTAAAAGCTACAGAATATGAATTTTCCGTGTACAAAGAGGTCATCTGGCAAGAGACTAAATAAGAAAAGATTTCAAGAAAACAGGTACGTTAAATATCTGTGTCAGAAAAAGGTAATATTTCGTTTGAAAATGTTTCACCTAACAAAAGTTCATCTGCGAAAAAATTTCCGAGTGCAAACAGGATTTCGCAGGCATTTGAAAATGATGTTTGCCTTGAACTTCAAGGTTATAGACTAATCGATATAAGTTTATTATGTTCCCAAATTGAAAAATTACTTTGTTGCTCTGGGAAAATAAAAATGAGTGAAAAATCCTCTGTAGGATTGTATTCCCATTTCTATTCGCATGCAGAAAATGTAGCATTGAACAAAAATTTAATTCCTGTGAATTTATTGGTACAGAAAAAATATACCTATAATCAATAGACAGTCTGTTTTGGCAATGCGATATATAGCCCAAGGATTGTCTTCGAAAGCTGACGACAAAGTTAATGCTAAGCTAGCAGATGTAAGTGAAGCGCTCGAAAATGCATCGATGAAGAAAAAATTATCGATGGCACCGTAAATTCTGTTGTAGTTAGCGGTGATGGGACCTGGAAGGCGGGTGGGCATACATTTGCTATTGAAGTGTGCACTTTGATTGGAGCTGACTGCGGGAAAGTCCTCGACATGGAAGTGATGTCCTCTTATTGTAAAGGATGCGACTCCTATAAGATGCCAAAATTTAAACCAAAATATCGTGCTGTTTTGGCTTAACACCAAACTTTCTGCAGAAAAAGCCATTACGGGTCTGCTGAAGGAATGGAAGTCTGCGGAATGCAGAAATTTTTTTTCGATCGGAACAAAAGCATGGTTTGAAATACCAGGGGTACATAGATGATGGTGACTCAAAGACATTACCATCTATTGCCAAAGAAAAAAACCATGTAGGGATAGTGTTCTGATTGAAAAAAATAGAGTGTGTGGGCCATGTCTAAAAGCGAATTAAAAGCTTTATTGGGGGAAAAGACGCTTTCCGATGGGAAAATGATTGGTGGGAAAGCTCCCTTAACAGATGCTGTTACAAGCAAATTGACGATTTATTATGGTAATGCTATTCGTGCCAATTCCCAAAACGTGAATGAGATGAAGCACGCTGTGTGGGCTCATACATGCAGCAGAGATGATGGACCGAAAGATTGGCTTAGCCCTAAAGGCCAAAACAGCTGGTGTAAGTACAATGTTTCAGTCCACAACAATACAGTGCATGAATATTCTCACAAGAACACCTAACCAAAAACAGTTTCTGGAGTGATTAAAAATGTTTTTAAAGATTTATACCATTTGAAATTGTTAAAAAGGTGTTTAGGAGGGAAAACTTAAAATACTAATGTGTCAATGAATTCACTAATTTGGAAGTACAGCCCGAAATTAATTGGATCATTAATTAATGTCACAAAAATAGCTGCATGTGAATACAATGATGAAAGTAAGAACAGAATTGATATAATGCGTGCTTTGGATTTAAAAATAAATAAAACAAATATTTTGAATTGTGTAAATGTTCACAAAGTGCGTAAGTCAACGGCAAGTTCCCAATACCTCCTTAGAAGCTCGTAAGGCTAAAAACCTTGAAATACTTAAGTAAATTGAACAATTTATGCTTAAAGAGGTCAATATTTATACTTATGATGCTTTTTGATGTCTACTGTTATGTTTAATTTTCTTTTTTGTTATTTTTTATGTTTAACTTCATTTTTCTCAAAATAAAAAATTTTGGTTCCCGCTCATGTTTTTTCAAACACTGCTAATGATATCAATATAAAATTCCCTACACATGTTCAAAATAAGACTCTTTATAACTTATAGAAAAAATTTCAAACAAATATTAATAGAACTTTTTTATTTGAGATTTAAATGAATTTTTCCATAAATTTTTAAAATTTTCTTCATAAATGGTATTTTAAAAATATTTTTCCTCTAAATGTTTTAAAAATTAGTATAAGTTAAAAAAGGAACATTTTATAAGAAATAAAATTAATTTTGTAAATTTTAATCAGTTTTGTATTTCAGAATCCTGCGTTGTGTAAAATACAAATTTTCATATTTTTGAAAAATTGCCAAATTTTTATTTCTTTATAAATTTTAATTTTTTATTCAAACTTTCTGAAATTCTGAGAAAGGATGTACATATATGGGTAAAAATTTCATGTGGTAAAAATTTCAAATTATTGTTGTGTTACATTGCTAGTTACATTGTTTAAAAAAGGATGTTTTTCGAGTGCACGGATAACTTTTAATGGTCCTGAGAACTCTTAATTTCTGTTTTAAATATCACTCTAATTTATACAATGTTTCCAATCCAAAAAAACTGCTCAAATGCTTATTTCGCTTTAAAATATGCTTTTATATCAATGACCGATTTTATTTTTAACATTCTACAATTATATAAACTATCCATTAATTTAAACCGACACTTCCGATTTACTTGTACAAAAATTAGACGTACAAAGGCTATGAACATTTTTAGGTCAATTCTTTTTCTCTAAAATCTAATGCCCGGCTTTATTCTAAACAATTTTGTAATCAATGTTTCATGCATGAGACTTTTAAAGAATGTTTTTAAAAGGAAAAACCCTCACCGATGTATCTAAATTGACAACGAAGATCCACAAAAACGAATCAAAATATACTGCGTTGAATTCCGCTGTACTTTTCTGTATTTCCCCGTATTCAAAGCACACGTTAAGCCAAGTAATAAAATGTCAGATACATTTTTTTCTTAGATCATTTATCGCGCAGTTATGTGAATTGTGCTTTTTTAAATGTAAATGTATAAAATTCCTCAAAATATTCAAAAATCATAATAAAGGAAGGGATGATGTTGTGAATAGAAATGATTTGTGTTGATGAGTGGCTGCATGGCGCCACGTTTTTGTAACTGTGAAGTGGTTCTGTGACGTCACTATGCTCTGTATATAAAACGGGTGAAGCAATCACGTGTGCTTGCTCGCTCGGCAGTTCTTAATAAAGTTAGTTTCTTTAATTTGCTGGCTGATGAATGAATCACTTTCCACCAACGCCAAGCATCTGGTAGATGCAGCCCACAGAACTTAAGAATTAATTGTGTTCCTAACATAATTAGTGGCGCCCAACGTGGGGCGAGGCTGTTTGTTGGAGGTGAAATTGAAACCGAATTACGAACTATTGAACTTTGAAATTTTGGAACTATAAAGATGGAGGTGACTGCGTTGAAAGCGCAAAGGAAAGGGCTGAGAACAGCATTTTCTCTCAGTCTGAAGAAAATTGAAACCGAATTGAGGAAAGAAGACATCGATATGAATCTACTTTCGATTCTGAAAACTCAAATCATGGATAAATTCCAGAGACTTGACTCTTGTTAGAATCAAATTTCTGAACAACTCTTGGAAATGAAAGATGCCGAGCAAGTATATTTGGATGATATGGAAGACGCAGAAAACTACCGTGACCGCGCTATATCGAAATGTATTCCCGAGTAGATTCGAAAATACAAGAAACTGCTATTCCAACCGAAACTGAAAAGAGAAGTTTCAAATTACCGAAAATTGAATTGAAAAAGTTCAGTGGCGAAGCTAAAGATTTTTTGGCCTTCTGGAGTCAATTTCAGAAAATTCATAATGATAAAAGCATCGCGCTGGAGGACAAGATGCAAAATTTATTGCAATCCGTAGAACCAAAATCGAAAGCAGAACGATTAGTGTTGAGTTTCCCCGCGACGGTGGAAAATTACCCTAAAGCCATTGATCAATTAAAAGAGAGATACGGCCGTGAAGACTTACTCGTACAAATTTACGTACGTGAACTGTTAAGTTTAGTTATGAAGAACGCTGCGTCTGGAAGAACGAAAACTGATTTGCCCGCCTTGTAAGACGAACTCGAAGGAAAATTACGATCGTTGGAGAGCCTTAGACGAACGCAAGAAAAATATGGAGACTTTCTAACACCGTTGGTAGAATCCTGTTTACCCGAGGAAGTCCTGGTAGCCTGGGAAAGAAAACGGAATAATGAAACAGAAGCCAAAGGATCACGAAATATAGAACATTTAATGACTTTCCTTCGCCTGGAAGTTCAAGGGGAAGAGATGGTGCAACTGGCTAAATCCGGTTTCGGCCCTACTATCCGAAAGAGAGACCCCCCAACCGAAAGGATGAAAACAACTGAATTAATGACTGCATCAGCCCTGGTGAGTTCTGAAAGTGCTTCAGGTAAGAAAATTAATAACTGTATTTTTTGTGAGAAATATATATATATATCATCCGAGTGAAAAATGTTATAATGCTAGAAAAATGTCTTTTATTGCTAAGAAACAATTATTATTAAGAAAAGGTGCTTGTTTTATATGTTTAAATAGATCTGGTCATTTAAGTAAAAATTGTGATGTTAAACATACCATTAAGTGTTCTAAATGTAATTATTCCCATTTTGAAATTATGTGTCCAAAATTAGATAAAAATTATGATCAAAAATGTTCCATAAAAACTGAGAATTCTCTATCAAGTAACTGCAACAGAAACGAAAGTATTTACTTTCAAACTCTCTGCGTTTTCATTCGGATCAAGGGTCGGGAAAAGAAAGTGCGAGTTCTCATTGATTCCGCTTGTGAAAATAGCTATATCAGTGAAAGTGTTACTAGTATTTTGAAGGCCACTCCACTTAGAGAGGAAACTATAATTCATTCTCTCTTCGGGGGAAATGAATCGAAACCTAAGCATCACGGTGTGTTTTCTATTGAGGTTAGTGATTTAAAACGCTCTTATGTATGTAGTTTTGAAGCGCTATCGGAAAAGAAAATATGTGGATTTATTTCTAAGTGAGGATAAGCGTATTCTAAATGAGTTAAAGAATAAGGAAATTATTTTATCGGATTTAAATTGTAAGGAAACTGAAATTGTACTTTTGATTGGGGCTGATAATATAAGAAAATTATTAACTGGGAACTTAATAGAATTAGATTCTGGCTTAACAGCTATTGAAACTAAACTAGGATGGACGTTAATTGGAAAATTAAGTTCAAACGTTAAAAACGAGATGTTGACGACATCGTCGTTGCATGTAAGGAATGTTAGTGTTAAAGAATTATGGGAGCTAGATGTTTTAGGAATAACTGATCCCTTACTTAGTGAAAATACTAGAGAAAATTTTGATTTAACCAATTTTAAGAATAAAATGAAAATTCTTCCCGATGGAAGATATGAAGTGACACTCCCATGGAAATGTAACTCTGAGAATTTACCCAGTAACAAAGAACTAACGTGGAAAAGGCATTTACGGATGATAAATAAATTAAGAAACGGTAAATTTTTTGATGATTATAAAAGTGTGTTTAGGGAGTGGGAAGATTTAAATATCATTGAACGGTGTGCCGGAGGTAGAATTGAACAATGAATGTCATTATTTACCTCATAGGCCAGTGATTAAATTAGATAGTGCGACAATGAAAATACTTCCAGTATTTGACGCCTCCGCCCATGAAAAAGGGAAACCATCTTTGAACGGCTGTTTATGTAAAGGCGTAAACCTTATTGAACTAATACCTGACATTTTAGATCGTTTTAGAATTTATCCAATTGGAATTGTAGCCGATATTGAAAAGACTTTTTTGATGCTATCTGTTGCACCGAAAGATAGAGATTATCTCAGATTTTATTTCCCAGGCAATGAAAAACAATTAGTGTACAGACATTGTCGAGTTGTATTTGGGGTGTCTTCCAGCCCTTATTTATTGAATGCATCTGTTATGCATCTTTTAGAAAACTGTACTCCTGAATATAAAAAAGTTGCACAAAAGTTAAAATCTTCTTTTTATGTTGATAATTGTGTAGCTGGTGTTTTCAGTGTTGATGAAATAGAGATATTTATTGAGAAGGCTAAATTAATTATGTCGAAAGGATGTTTTAATTTACGTACTTTTGAGAGCAATGTGGCAAGTAGAAGTGTTGATAAACACTCAGGCGAAACTTTTATTTTGGGTATCATTTGGGACTTGGATAATGATGTTTTGAAATGTTGCACGAATTTCGAATCATTAACGTGCGAAACGAAAATAACCAAACGATTAGTTTTGTCTACTGTACAAAAAGTTTTTGATCCCATTGGGATTTTGGCGCCGTCTTCATTGCTTCCCAAATTAATACTACAGGAACTATGGAAAATGAAAATTGCATGAGATCAGGAACTACCTCAGAATATTGTAAATAAATTTATGAAATGGTATAAGGAAATTCAAATTTTAAAAGATGTAACTGTGCCACGTTGTATGAAAATTGATATTTTAACTGAATTACATGTGTTTGTTGATGCAAGCAAGGGGTCATATGCGGGTTGCGTCTTTGCTCGATCAATAGTTGATTCTAGAGTTAGCGTAATTCTCATTAGAGCGAAGTCTATAGAGTCGCTCCTCTCAAACCTTTGAGTATACCGCGTTTGGAATTAATGGCTTGCTGTATAGGTGCTCGACTTTTAAATTCTATTTTGAAAGCGCTTAATATGCCGGACTTGAAAGTTACTCTTTGGTCCGATTCTACAACAGCACTTTGGTGGATTAAGAAATATGGAAATTGGTCAGTTTTTGTAGCTAATAGGGTAAAGGAAATTAGACAACTGACTCAAATTCAATCATGGAAATATGTCCCAGGAAACATGAATATCACGGATTTACTATCCCGTGGTTGTTCTCCACGAGAAATGCTTAATTCTAGATGGTGGGAGGGGCCGTCCTGGTTGAAACAAAATTCGGAATTTTGGCCAGATGGTGAAATCAGTTGCGAACCTCAAGAAGTTAACGTGGAGATAAAGAAAACTAGAAATGCGAATGTTGATCTAGCAAACGATGCACCCCCCTTGCTTATATGTAATGTGTCTGATTATGATAAAATAATTAGAGTATTTGCTTGGGTTTTAAGATTTGTAAATAATTGTCGCAAAGACTAACAAATGTAAAGAACATGAACTCTCTGTTGCTGAAATTGAAAATTCTGAGAAACAATTGATTCGGAACTCAACATGGAACAGTAATACGCCCGGTACAACGCATATTCCCTTTGGAAGTACAAGCGATTGCAAATAATGCTAAGGAGTTGAAAGAGGAATCAAATTCTGTTAAATGTACTAAACCTGAAAATGTCTTGAATACTAATGATGTAATTGTGAAAAAATATACTTCTTCAGGAAGATTGATTAAAGAACCAAAGAGACTGGATCTATTGAATTATAAATGTTATAGGTTTGAGACTCTCCCGAAGTCTCAAAGGTGGGAGTATGTTGTGAATAGAAATGATTTGTGTTAATGAGTGGCTGCATGGCGCCACGTTTTTGTAACTGTGAAGTGGTTCTGTGACGTCACTATGCTCTGTATATAAAACGGGTGAAGCAATCACGTGTACTTGCTCGCTCGGCAGTTCTTAATAAAGTTAGTTTCTTTAAATTGCTGGCTGATGAATGAATCACTTTCCACCAACGCCAAGCATCTGGTAGATGCAGCCCACAGAACTTAAGAATTAATTGTGTTCCTAACAGATGATGATATAGATGTGAGGTTTACCAGAAAAAGCCAAGATGAAGTTGGATTTTTTTGCAGCAAAAGCATTTTTAGTTTTAAATATCACCGTTAGAGGTGCGCTGACGATCCAAAACACAATGTACAGGACTACAGTACGATATTTATCATTTATTCTTGCAATGGCAATTGTTCAACAAGGCTTCAAAAATACTGTCCTATACTACTAAGGCGGCTCACAACGCCAGTTACTGCTAAATGCAATGTATCGGAATGAATTTCAAAAACCTTGCTACATATAGAATCTTTGAGTTCAGCCATTGTTGACGGGAATAAATGGTTGTTGTTGTTTATGCCACCTGTCTGACGTAGTCAGATCGAGGTCCACGAAATTCATCATGGCAACCGGCTAGATCTACACCTGTCGTTAGCCTCAGCTTTGAGCCCCATGAAGGTGACAGTACGATTTTCTCACACAACACGATAGATGGAGACATCATTCGGACCGACTGATCTAACGTGCACGTTCTCCGTCTGTACTCGGTGGGCATTTGGTGGCATCGGGCGCCGAACCCAGGCCTACCGGTCTGGAGTCCGATGTTCTAACCACTAGGCTACCCATAGCCCCAAGCAACGGGAATAAATGGTATCCAAAGAGAATAGCGCCTGATGAGTATGTCAAGGCACGGATGGAAGAAATGCATCATCTGGCTAGGGAAAGCATCAGTATGTTTTCAGAGGAGATGAAGACCCGATACGACACAAGGGCAACCGGACACGACTTCCACGAAGGCGACAAAATGTAGTTATGGAATACGAAATATCGCAAAGGACTTTCTCGGAAGCTACAGGCCAACTGGGAAGGTCTTTACACAGTCCTAAAAAGACTGAATGATGTTGTGGTTTGGATACAGAAATAACCACACACAAAACCGAAGGTGATACATTACAAAAGTCTAGCCCCTTATCTTGGCCAAAATCAATAAGATCCTTAGATTTGGACCATTGTCACTAATAATTTTATAAATTATGTAAATTTTTTCTCTTTTAGAATTCCTTAGTTCTATTTATGTTTGCATATTTTCATGTATTTTGAATTTATTTGCTTTGCAATGCTGATGAGTATTTGTTACATTATATTTGAATATTATTTAAAAAGTGTATGTCTGTAAATAGATACTCTTATTCAGGGATTGTACTGCCCGGAACGTGCAGTCTTTGAGGAGGGGCAGTGTTACGAATTTTGTGTAAATAGTGTAAATAATTTTTATTTGGATGTGTAATGCATTTATATTACTCTATGTTATATTTATTGGAATATTCGAAGCAACGTCGCCCTTTACGTTACACTGGCGATTGAATGGGTACTTGTTGAAATATTGGCGCTACAGCAAAGTTGGCATAATTTTTGACGACCAACTTGGCGAACATTTTTGCCGCTTTCGAGACCCTCTGGATTCTTCCAGAAATTAGTGGAGAAACCCACTAATTTTACGATATATGATACAAACGGATCTTTCTAGAAGTTAAAAGAATAAACAGAGCAATGCTCACCTAAACGAGTCAGTCTTGTTTCAACCAGCGATTAGTGAATATTGTTTTGACAACTAGTAAATTTGCCTTGACCGTGATTACCGAATTAGAGCTCGGCTGTGCTTGTGAATAATCTTTTACATTCCTTTACTTTAGACACTGATAACTGTGTCTGAGTGTGTTGAAGACGTGAAGGCCTTCTGAAATTTATTCTGCAAATATTCCTACTGAATCCTTTATTTCAAGGATTGAATTTTCGACAATAAATCCTCATCTCTCTGAAAAAAAACTGTCTTGTTGTTTGCAATTGATTTACATAAAATCTTCGATCTCTCTCAACCTAACAATATTTATATATAAAAATTACCTATCACGGTGTTTGTCCGCGATGAACTACGAAACTATTTAACCGATCTTAACATCATTCTGCATATTGTGTGTCATTTCGTTCAACTTAAGACATAGGATTGTTTTTATCTCAATTAATGACGTCATTATTTTTTATTGCTGGAAAAGTAAAGAATCCAGGATGCTGGAAAATTCACAAAATGTCGCAATGCGCGTATTTCTGCGAAAGCAGATTTTGTAAACCAAGGTGCACAAAAAGTGAATTCCTGACGTATTTTGGGGCGTGGATTCCGATTCTCGAATCGGTTCCGAATAATCCCCGTAACTTAACCGTATAATGCCGGACGATCATAAATTAGATTTACCGTGGCCAGGAGCTTACTTTAAAAGTTTTGAAGCCCGAAAATTTGGTCTCTATCGCATTTCAAAATGTGCAATCCGAATCTGATATTAGATCCAAAAAAATCGCTGTAACTTTGCTGGATAATTCGGGACAACAATCTATTACGTGGACCGTGGCAGAAGCTGACCCTAAAAATCTTGGAGCTAAAGAAAGGTGTTTCTGGTGTATTTCAGGATTGTGAACGAGAATACGAAATCGGAATTTAGAAATTCCCATAACTTTATCGGATAATGCCGGATGACTCTAATGTTCCCCTCCAGGAACTGAACTTGCAAACTCAGGGGCACTTAAAGTAGCCACCGGTTGCGTCTATGGACACGAAACGAGAATCTGAAATCATATTTCAGAAACACCTGTAGTTTTGCCGAATATTGCTGGAATTAGGTGAAATGGCTTCACGTTCGAGTCCCGCGAGCTGATATTCATTCACTCTATTGACTGGACTTGCACACTTTGGAGCACCGGAAGTCAGTCACGTGTAAGTTTTGGGGTGGGGAATGAGATCCTGAAATTGGATTTTAGGCGTTCCGGTAACTTTGCGAGATAATGCCGGACAGTGATACCAGCCTAACTTGCAAACGTAGAAAAGCAAAAAAGGATTCCCTGGCGTATTTCATTACTGCCTTTTCAAATATTCAATCTAATTTGAGAAATTCTGAAATATACCAAATAATTCTAGAAGACCATATTTTACATGAACAGTAGTAGAGACTTTCCTTAAAATTCTTGGATTATGAAAAGTCCTCATATTTTTCTGGATGGGAAACAAGACTCTGAAGTTTATTTTAGAAACTCCCTGTATTTTACTGGACAAGACCGGACGACCGTAATGACATTTTCCTTTTTAGGGACTAAACTTACAGGAGTAGGGACACCGAAAATGGGCAACGGCTGTTTGGGGGTAGGGAACGTGAATCTGGATTCGGGTTTCCGAAACTCCATTAACTATGTTGAATATTGCTGGAATAAAGTCAAAAGGCTTTGCATTCGAGTCGTGGCCGGATTTCTTTTCCTTATCTGTACTGAATTTGCAAGCACAGCCTTGAGAAAATACAATCTCAACAGAAAACTGCACTAACAATTTCATCTTCAGGTATTGTTGCCACTTTGTTAGATGGTGGACAAACTGCACATTAAGCATTCAAGTAGCCGTTAAACATTCATAAGAAACCAGGCACAATGTGCAGCATTGAAAAAAGTGAAATGGCTGTGGAAAGCAAAGAAGTTCAATTTTAATTAGGGATATAAATGTACCATGGCCAACAAACATTCACTCAAAGCACATATTACATGGAACTTGACAAGATTTAAAAGGCAGCGAAAAAAATATTCCGGTGTGCTATCCTACAATTGTCTGGTGATTTCTGACTGGCATTGCCAGTCATTCCTTCCTCTACTTTTGCTCACGAGATTAATGAATGTTTAAAACAATCCTTTTTATGGCGAAACGTCGAGACACTTCGATTGACCATAAACATACGAGCAAGATGATCAATCAGTGCAAATATTTTCTAAGTGCTGGATATTAGAAACTGTGAAGTTGAACTGCACCCCTACACATAATGTATGAAATTGCCACACAATTTCTGCACTGTTTTTCAGACAAAAAAGAAACTGATTGAGTGTCTTCCCGTTTATACTGAATAATTATCTAGATAATGATTGACTCTGTAATCCTGATACTTAGTCATAAAATATGTTGATGTTGACGAAATAAACTTCCAGATTTTGAGTTGTTGCCAAGTGATCTACTGCCTTTTAAATCAATCGACACTATCGTTGATGAAAATGAAACCCTAAATTTTCCAACTGAGTATTTGAATTCTCTGGATTTATCAGAAGTACACTATACAATATTCGATTGAAGATTAAATCACTAGTTTTTCTGCTACGTATCTTAAATCCACCTATATAATGCAACGTTTCACGTTTGGTCATCAAAAGAATTACTGGGAAAATTCTTGAAGCAAATATTTTGACTGTAAAGTTTAAAGAAAAAATGCTGTTGCCACGCATTACTCTGACAGCAGCAGAATTTCCAATGCCATTCAAAAAGCTTCGATTTCCAATTCGTTTGGTTTTCACTATGACCATAAAGAAATCTCTAAGCCAAACAATATCTATTTGAAACTTGGACTTATAAAATCCATGTTTCTCGAATGGACAACTGTATGTTGCATGCTCACGTGTGGGGAAACCGTCGAATCTATTTGAGTAAGTAAAAGACGGGGGTTACCGAAAATATTGTGCACTGATTTGCTATTAATATATTGAAATTATTTATTATTATACTTTGAAATGAAAAAATAATATTTAAAATAGTTAAAAATCAACGTTATTCACTCATTTATAAAATTAAATCTTTGTTGTTATTTAACAACTTCATAAGTAATTCATAATTAAATAGGAGATGCATAAAATGCAGAATGAAACAAATTATTCTGTTTTATGCATAATTTCAACACTATCTATAATTGTTAACGAAGATTAACTTGACTGCATTGAATAGTTTAGAATAATATAAAATCAACGTATTAAAACAAAGCCACAGCAACGCTGGGTCGGGTCAGCTAGTATATATATATATATATATATATATATATATATATATATATATACTTGTTAAAATCTCCAATCTAAAAATAAAATAATTTCTATTCATCCACTCAAAATCGAATACATTGTTTTAAACTTGCAGTGGATGCACTTGATGTTAATACAGTTTTTTCAAGTATTAATTCATTAATTTGTTTGTTAATGAATAAATAGTAACAAAGAAAAATAATAGTCATACACCAAATATAAAAAGGAAAATCGCTCGTTGGGTGCCTGTAGCGCAAAGGATAGCGCGTTGGACTTCTAATAGAAAGGTCGTAGAATCAATTACTACCTGAGATGGCCTAATTTCTGAGAATGTGATTTCTCCTTAACTGTGATTTCTCCTGACTATTTTAATTGAATAATTAAATGTAATTAAAGAATAAATTGTAACCAACGAAAATAATAGTCCAACATCATATATAGAAAGTAAAATGAATAATTAGAAGGAAAATCGTTTTCTATTTAGCCCCTTAATATTGTGATCTTGCCATATTTATATTAATTGTAATTATTTAATAAAAATCACCTAAAATAAAAATGTTTCTTTTTTGACCAATGTAGGAATCGACTAATTTTTTATAGTACTTGTTATAAGATTTTTTAAAGTTTAAACCAACCTTTGGCTCACCCAATACAGAAATACATTTATAAACTTTTTTTTTACTATTTAAAGCAACAGTGGAATGTGGAAAGAGTTTAATGTAGTGTATAAAGAATAATTTAATTACGATAAAAAAGTTAATTTATGAGGAATCAATATGGAATTTAATAAAAATTAAATATTATTCTACATTCAACATGTGTAATGTACATAAAAACTTGCCAAGTTTAAAGTGAGTATTCTATTCTACAGTATATTTATTTTGAAAAGAATAATTTAAATACTTAATAATTGCCTTTTCAGCAAAAAAATTAGAAATCTTTTTTAGGTTATAGTTAATAAGAAATTATTTTTGATTACTTTCCAATGTGTCAGAATAAGTCTTTTCTGAATTTCATTGATAGCTCATATGAAAAACACATTTCACATAAGATAGAACATATTTCAAAATAATGTTTTAAAAAAATGGTTTATTTTTATAAAAATGTCGTAAAATCTAGACGCTTTTCCAAAAAAAAGCATTAACATTTTTTAAAAAGGTACTCATGAGCTATACGAAAGAAGACTACATTCCATTTAAATTCACATTATGTAAAAATTATTCTAGATGAAACCGAAGACGATAACTTTCCCTCCGTAACCTTTTAAATCGGAGAGTTCTTATAACTTAGATTCCTCAGCATTCTCAAACATTTTAGTGTTGCAGAAATTTGCATGAAAATTCCTCTGTCAGGAACGGATTTCAAAGAAAAAAGACGTTAACGCTCTGGAATAAATATTCAAGAGATTCGAAACGTACACCATGGAAAATCGTATTACTGCCCGGCGGAAGAATGCGTCGATGAATAATTTCATTTCATTCAAAGTCAGAAAACCGTACAGAAGATAAAAAGGGTAAAATATCCATCAACTTAAAAAAAAAGGATGGAGGAAAGTTAAAATATTTTTCGGGATATATGAACGAAATCAAGATGTCTTTGAATAAGCATCATCGATTGATTGTAGGGAACATAACAAAGAACTCTTTTGAAGGACAATTAAAAAAAAGTTGGAAGATGGCATCTGGAATTCGAACTTTCCGTTGCATGGGCATATCTAAATAGAAGACTTTAAGAAAGGAAGCACAATTTAAGGAAACCAGGACATGCTCGAAAGAGTAAAATGCCAAAATTGAGACTTTTAGTTTATGGTACATATATATCTTTTAAAATTTTCAATAGAGCTTAGAAATTATGTGCTCTTAACAAATATACTTTATTCATTCTATAGAAATACAAAAATAATTCTTTTTGTTGAAAAAAAGTTTATTTTCTGTTTAATTTAATTTGGACACAATTTTTGAGATCTTATAATGCATTCTTATGCTTAGGTACCATTTTTTTTTTTTTAAATGTACACTTCAAAAATATGTTTAATATTTTTGACACATATATAAAACAATACAGAAAATAAAGTGAACTTTTTTTTTTAATAAAATATTCATATAGTTTCTTTTTAAAAAGAAATGTGAAACTTTGTAGTTTTGAAATTTTTTATTTTATCTTCTTTTTTACACATAAAACTACTTTTTTTAAAACTTTATATTACTTAGACTAAAAACAATTGGATTCACTCTATGTACAGGAGTCCTGTATAGAAGTATATAAAAATGTGGAGCTATATAGTGCAATAGGGTTTTTTAAAAAGGTACTCAAAAGGCAAAAAATTGGTCTTCTGAGAAAAAGGGGAAAAGCTAAATGTAGCAATGCTTTCCCGTATTCTTTTATCATAATATTTTTCCTGCCTTTTTTTATATACTTTAAAATAAAAGCATTCTCTAGAATTACCAAAGTATTTTTGAATTGAAAAGATTTTTTCCCCCTTTGTTATAAAGGAGCATATAAACATCATTTTATCAAATATATTTTCATTTAGGTACACATATAAACCAATGGTTAAAATATAGACAAATAGTTTGTTGATAAAATAATTGTATAATTTTTCTGAAAAACACATAAAAATTTAAAATTTTGAAAACCCCAATTGTTATGCATGTAAAACTAGATTTAAAAAACTTAGGCATTAAAAAGAAAAATATTATTTTTCCTTTAGAGTCAATACAAATTTGTACATACATTCAACACGCACGGGGAACTGTATTTTAAAAAGTGTCTAGGGATGCGTGGTCGTTTGTTCGCATTTTTATTGTTACGAAATTGGTATAAAATAGTGCAAACGATTTATATTTGGATTCACAACGCATTTATATTACTCTACGCTAGCTGTCTACAAACTTTTTCAATTCACGGAACCCCTGGAACTTGAAGGTATTTTCGTTGAACCCCTAGAAGTGAAAAGTGCTTTCGTGGAACCCCTTTTCTTAGAACATATCTCAAAATAATAGTTAAAGTAGATCAACATGTTTTAGGCATAAAGTATTGCATTAATTATTAAAAAATGTTAATCTAATTTTTAAATATAATTTACACATTATTAATTTGTGATTCAAGACCCAAGCATTCTATTTAGTAACTGGGACATATGCTAGTATTTGTTTTACTCAATCTGTCCAAGTCTAGGTTTATTGAGATTAAATACAATCGCATTACGTACTTTTTAGGCTATGTTTTTGTAGCCACTTTAGTTGAAAAATATATTTCACTTAAACACAGTGTTCCGAATGGCAATAAAATATTTAAAGCTGTGTGAGCAATCCGTGTATTTTGCATGAATTTGACCTAAAATTTCGAAGCTGTTCTTGCTTAAATTTAGATTTTAACATCAACTCAGTTGATATGTTGTTCCATTCTTTCATTATATGTTTTGTTTTCCACAAATGTGAAAAGGTTCATAGTTTCCATTAGAAAAACTATTTAGTTTTGCAAGACATTGTGATAACTAACAAGTATAAAATTATCTCGTGGAACTCGAGATAATATACACACAATCTAGTAATATGTGAGGTGAGACTTCACACCTCGCCTCGGGTTGGAAATGAAGATACAGGCATAGTTCCCATAGAAACACATTTAAAAAGGTGACGGCACAAGATAATCACTAAAATAGAAAGAATAACTAGAAGGGCGTTGGCCCCCTCAACATTAGCTAACGAAATATGTCCATCATCTCTACGCCTCGTTTAGCGCTCAGTTCTACGTCCAACATGTCTGCTGGAATCACAGTCACAGTTAATCAGATGTTTCCAGTTAGGAATCAATGGTACTCCAAGTGACGTGAATGAATACTACACGTGTATATAATGATTAAACGTTTTAAAAAATTGTATTATATTATAACAAAATTTTAAAAAGTGTTGCAAAATAAATTTATTATATATCAATACAGTTTTCAGTTTTAATGAAGGAGGGGGGGATGAGCTTTAGATACTTGTAACTATACAAATTTCATAAAGAGCGTAAATCAATTTTGCATGCATATTTATTTCTTCTCGATTTTTTTATTGTGATGCGTGGAATCACTGGGTTCAGTGGAACACAGTTTAAAGACCACTGATCTATGCTATATTTATTTTGTTAAAATTGTAATATTCACAAGCAACGCCTTTTCTTACGATATAAGAGCTACTCAATGGGAACTTAGCGAAATCTTGGCGATACACCTAAGTTGGTGACTTTGGTGACCATTTCTGGCGAGTTCGGGACCCTCTGGATTTTTTTAGAAATTAGTGGAAGAATCCAATTATGGGGGGGGGGGTCACGATCTATGACGCAAGCGGATCTTCCTCGAAGTTTCCGCGGGGTCTATAAATAGAGCGGTGGTCGCCGAAAATATTCTGTCTTGTTTCAACCAGTGATTAGTAAACATTGTTTTGACTGTAAATTAGTAAACTTGCCTTGACTGCAATTAGCTCTGCTGTGCTTGTGAATAATCTCTTACATACGTGTCTTTTAGATACTGATCATTGTGTCTGAGTGCTGTTGAAGGTGTGAAGACCTTCTAAAGTTTATTCTGTGAATATTGCTGCTGAATCCTGTATTTCAAGGATTGGATTTTTTACAATAAATTCACAGCGCATTTAAATAACAGTCTTGTATTTTGCGACTGATTTGTATAAAATCTTCGTTCCCCGATCAACGTAGCATTCTCAATTGCTTTTTTTTTCATATTTGAAGATTAAAAATATATGCCTAGAAGAAAACTAAATGACGAAGGAATAATATACCATGGTAAGACTCTCCTTCACGATATATGTGTATTGAGTCCCCAAAATTATTTATATTAGATTGTTGCACATGAAATGTCGGATTTTTGTTACACACTTTTATAAGCTTCACCTTTATGAAACATAATTTTTGAACTCGATTTTTACCCACTTAAAGATCAGATTAATTTGAAATTTAGCACACTTATCAAGGATCGATGTGACAATACAATAATTCAATAATTTTGTTCCATTGTTCTGATCAGGATCATCAGGATTAATGATTTCCCATTTACATATTTGGCAATTAATTTCAGGTAACATTTCCAGAATTGGCGACTAATTACAGATCACATTTCCAGGAATGGCGACTTTTCCCGGATTTTACGACTGAGAACAGCTGAGAACTGATTCAAAGCTCTCACCATATTAAACAATTTCACACAAACTATTCGATTCAAAACGTGTATTTTTATGCCTAATGTTGATACATGTCTTAGAAAGAATATTGAGCTCTTTTTGGTGAAAAATATCATTGACTTTTTTTATACCTCCTTCCGCATTAAATATTTCAGACTTAGCTCTTTCAGATTTCCTTCCGTTGTCTGATCTTACATTTTTCAAACCAGGCCATGTCGAAGCACTGATAGGATGTCAATAAGTATTCCAGATTCTAAAAATGACGCATTTAAGGTTAATTCATCAATGAATAAATGGAAGTTTAAAAATTAAAAAAAAACGCTTTTTATGCAGATAGAAAAAGTAAAAAATAATTCTTAATATAAGAATAAAATAACTAACGAGAAAATTAATGTCATTATAGTAAAAGCGAGGGGTGCTTTGTACTATATTTTTACACTAACTCTGTCTTTCGGAATAGAACTAGAAAGAAATTACAACAATTGATATCGAGCGCCCCACGCTTTTACCCGAATGGCATTAATTTTCGCGTTAATCATTTTTTTCTTATATAAGGAATTATTTTTAACTTTTTGCTCGATTCACTATAAAACCATGTTTTTTAAGCTATTAAATGTGAACGTTTGTGCTTTCGTTTCAGGTGGAACCTTGGTTGCAGTCGTTACCTCAATCAACAAAGATGATCTTTTCAAAAGGGTTCCATTTTGCCATTTGTTTTGAATATTGCAAAGATAATAATTAAACCGATATACGTGTAGTTTTTACATCAATATAATCTATTGAAAAATGCAGCATTGATTTGAAAAATTTCGGTCTCGTGATTTTTCCCTACAGAATGAAACATGTGGAAGATCCGAAACATCTGTGAAAAACGATGCTCCGAAATCATTGGTGAAACGATTCCAACTGCATCTATCATACTGCTAGTACATTGGAAGTGCATGAAAAGTTGAACATTAATTGGCAGGACCCATTACTTCTCCACGACGACGCTCAGCTGCATATGTCAAACAAAACAACTGTGAAATTAAATGAATTTAAATAGGACATTTTGAAGCACCCACCTCATTCTCTGAATCCTCCACTGATTGACTTTCCTTTATTAAACTTTTAGAACAGTTTTTACGAGCCAAATTGTAGGAAAATGAAAGTTTGAACATAGTATATCCATATCAGAGTTGATTGATTCTAGATATCAGAATTTCTTCAAAACAGGCATCTGGTAAATGTTCCTTTATTAAACTTTTAGAACAGTTTTTTACGAGCCAAATTGTAGGAAAATGAAAGTTTGAACATAGTATATCCATATCAGAGTTGATTGATTCTAGATATCAGAATTTCTTCAAAACAGGCATCTGGTAAATGTTCCTTTATTAAACTTTTAGAACAGTTTTTTACGAGCCAAATTGTAGGAAAATGAAAGTTTGAACATAGTATATCCATATCAGAGTTGATTGATTCTAAATATCAGAATTTCTTCAAAACAGGCATCTGGTAAATGTTTATTGATAGAAATGAAGCATACTTATTACTAAATATAAAAATTTGAAAAAATATGTGCAATTCTATATATTTACTTAAAAATCCAACATTTCATATGTACTAACCAAAAACATTTTCTACTATCGATTTTATTCTCACCTCCCCAAGACTGAAATGAAGAAAGTAATGAGTATCAAATATCCTTTTCAGTACGAAATTAATACTTTTAATTCTTCAAAATTCAAGTGGAAGGTTCATGAAATTTGACGCAAAACATATTTTTCACTTTTCCCATTGTTATAAAAAATGAATTTTTACGTTTCTAATGGTGCAAAAACTATCGTTCTACGTTCAGTAGAAATATTTTCAATAATTTTTTCAAAATATTTTACCACCTGTCAAAGTCTACCTTCCACGCTCACTCATACAAAAGCAAGCTTTCTTCTCATTGTAAGCCTCAGAGTTTCACTCTTTTTTCTTTATTACTTATAATACTTTGAACGGCATCTTCTAGTAGAAGAATTGAAGTGAACTGAATGCTTGTTTAGTATTTGAAGCGTGATGTTTTAATGCATCTTGAAACTTCTTAATTAGCTCTTGTTTTGCTATATTTGTTAATATTCTGAAATTTTTTATACATTTGCTGGTAATTTTTGCTTTTTGAGTTAGATACATTTGTATTTCTGAAAACAACGCCACGATTTAGCAATCAAATTTTTAAGAAATAAAGGTTTATGGTTTGCATTCTCTGTTAAAGGTAAGTGAATTGATTAACAATTTTAATGTTTCTGCTTCAGCCAATAAGCTGAAATCCTGTATTGATTACAGCAATTTTCTTGGAGACAATTGAAATATAAATAAAATTATAAATATGACTTTATTATCTGAAGCTCTAAAAATATCAGTTTTGTGTACAGCATGCAAAAATAATAGTATTTAAATAGTATTTTAAGTCAATACTAGGCTTTTATAGGTAATGAAATGTTTTAGTAAAGGCAAGTCTTCTGCTAAAATTTTGTGTTGAGCTATGAATTTGCCAATTCCATCGCAAAGATTTAACGAAAATAAATCAGAATTAGACACAGCGATAAAGACTGTGGCTATGTGAGTATGCAGATTGCAGCTAAATCTGACATAAGAGTTGTTATTGATGGTATTTGGCAAAAGCATGGACATACATCTTTGAATGGTGCTGTCATTTCAACAAGTGTTGATACCGGCAAAGTGCTTGATGCTTCAATTTTATCAAGATTTTGCAAGTGTCCCAACAAAATACATAATGAGCATTGTACTGCTAATCATTTTGGAAATCGTGGAAGTATGGAAGTTTCAGCAGCCCTCGACAAGCATTCAGTGTTCCAACGCTCTGAAAGTTTGCATGGTGTGCGATATAACAAATTTTTGGGAGATGGTGACTCCAGATCGTATAAAGCAGTTAACAAGATGCAGCCGTATGGAGATACAGGTATTGAAAAACTGGAAGGTGTTGGCCATGTAGAGAAATGGATGGGGACTCGACTACGAGCTTTAAGACTAAAAATGAAATGTAAGAAATTAAGTGACAAAAAAGCATTGCGTTGTCGCAGTAGACTTACAGACGCTGGAATGGACTACTTATAACGTTATAATGGACTGACTATCAGAAACAATATTGCTAGTATTAATTCAATGAAGCAAGCCATTTGGGCTACATATTTCCATAAAGGATCTACAGACAACATGGTCTGTTCCCAACAAACGAAGATGCTGGTGTGGATATAACCGAGCAATCACAGCAGGTTAAGTATACACACACAAAAGCAAGGGGGAAAAGAAAGCGTGAGAAATGTATATTAGAGGATAATTTAATAGAAAAAAACAATAACTCAAGCTATGCACTAATTACACATACGTGTTTTACAAAGAATCGTTTTTTTAAACTGTTTTTTTTGTACAATATATAAAGAACATTTGTTCCTAAACTACTGCAATTTTAACAGCTTATAACTTTTCATAATTAATAATTATATTCTAATACATACTTTAACCAAGGGATTTTTTTTCAAAAAAATAATCAGACTTAATTTATAGCATTAAGACGATATGGTACCATCTTCAAATTTTTTTATTTTTAATATTTGATGTTTGGTTTTAATTGTATTTTATAAAGGTTAATATTTAATAATAGTTCCATACAAAAAAATTTTAATTTGATGCAAAATGTTTGTAAAATTTAAATTTTTTTAGCTTTTTTAAGCATTTTTTAAATCCCTAAGGCTTTTTTAAATATGTCTCTTTTCTTTAAAAAATTTTTTCCAAGTACCTTATGTATACTACAAAAAACTGTGCATGGGTTTTTTTCCGCTGCTGCTCTTTAGTTTTTTATTAATTTTTTTATAGTTAAACTTTCAAAAATTCCCAAAAAAACATTAATTTTGATTTTGAAATTTTTTAGAAAAAGTACTAAACATGTTAGAGGTAATTTCATGCAAAGTTTTACAAAACATACATTTCAGAACATGTATAAAAAATTTCAAACCCATACTTCAATTATCAAAGAAGCCTTAGGGTTTTGAATAACAGTATATGTACAAAAATTCAACATGGAGAAAAATGAGTTTGAAGTTTTCATTCCATGAATAGCATGATATAATATTCATAGAATAGTCTGAAACTTTTATGAAATGTTAATTAGCTTATTTAAAACTACTTACCATAAAAAATTGCACAGATGTAGAACAATTAAACAGTATACTGTTATAATGAATATGTAGAAAAAAACGAATGGAAGATCAATATTTCATAAAACTTTATCATAATAATTATAAAAAAAATAAATACACACACTTCAGAGCTAACTCCATGCTCAGAGCTAATGCACAACATGTACAAATAATGTTTATGCCTTTATGTTTTATTTCCATGATTTTAAAAGCCTTCGCATGTTAAATATTGCACACGAATAAAAGCAAATTCAAATAGCAATTTATAGGTAAAATACATCAAAATCTAAGAACTGTATATGTGCATTTGCTTAAATAAATATCTTAAAATATTTTAATAATAAAAGTGTTGAATCTCACACATATGGGATATATATATATCACCAAAAGCAAATACATAAAAATGGGATAATTTTTCTATTCTTGCGAATTAGATTTTTAATTATCTGAGTTATCAAAATGAGATTTAGTATTTGTGCTTTGGGAGAATCCATTTTGAAGTTTTAATTTCATTCATAATAATATCATAAAAAGCACGCACAACTTTTAAATCTTGACCAAATCCATTTGATCTCCCCCCCCCCAAAATAAATAATTCACAAACTAGAATTTTTGCATGAATTGCGCAATTCTTTCTTAAAATGATTTGTTACTGCATATATAATGCCAATCTCATTGATGCGCATTAGAAAAATAATTAATTCATTTTTTATCAGGCTCTTTTCTAGCAGATAATCTGAAATGTAGGCGTGGTAGTTGCTGTTTAGCATCAAACATTGCTCCATTACTTAATGAAAAATGCAGGTAAAGCTTTGAAATTTTGCAGGTATATTTATAAAGATTCGGGGTATCAAATAAACCAATTAAAAATTTTCGACAGTTTAAATGATTTTTAGGGTACCATATCGCTTTAAACATCATAAAATTTTACTGTTTTTGAAAAAAAAAACCCAGATTTTCTTAGAAATTAATTTTTTAAAAATAATTAGACATCCTATCCATAAAAACTCAGATTAAAGTTAGTATTAAAGTTAGTAAGAAAATTCAGTAAAAAATTTGAGATTTTTATTCAATAGAATGTTTATAAATGTTCCTTAAAAATACCTATTTTTAACATTACTTAGGTATAGATCCTGTTTCGTGAACCTTTCTTTTCAAGTGAATATTTGGAATTTATAATTTCTTGTATAGTTCTTCGTCTGCTTCTCTTTATGTGCACAACGCACGTAAAATAACTCTTTTCCACATCGAACACAAATAGAGAACCTGGATTTTAATGGAAATAGCAGTAATTAAAGACGCAGATAAAATAAGAACAAAAAATAGAAGCTTAGATATGCTTTAAAGAGCATTATGTTGCGTTTATGCAAATACTCAGTAATAATTACCGAGTTGATGGTCCTTGAACAAACTCAGTTGCGAATTTTAATTAAAAATCTTAATTTTAAAGAATTGTTTCCCTCCGAGTGGTTAAATTAAGAACCATTTGCCCTAAAATTAAAGTTTTTTTTTAATACCATGATATAAATTTTTCAAAAAATGTATCTAGGAACACACGATACAAAAATCAACCATTAGTAGTGACAGTGGGAATTTCATACAAATATAGTTCAGTAAAACCTGTACACCGATTCGAAAAAAAGTCATATGATATAATAAATGATATATCATGAGAATAAAGATGTACAACAAAAGCTTATTTTACGTTTTTTTTTTCATTTCTTTTGAATTCAGTTTGTATATATTTGTACAGAAATTTAATTCCTTTATAGCAAAAAGTGCTTCCGATTAATTTTTCTTGAAACAAGACAAAGTCGGTTATTGTAAATAGCACTCGCATGTCAGTAATTATTTTTCTGGTTCTTGAAATTAACATTTCAATTTAAAAACGTTAAACTAACAAAAGAATATAAAAATGCATGAAAATTCATTAATATAGAGACATAAAATCTTACAGCAAGTATATATATATATATAGTAAGCCTTCTTCGAAATGTTGCAATTTTATGTTACACATTATGAGTGTCGATGACTTTTTAGAATGGAAAGTAAATGTTTGTCCTTTGAGAATTTAGTGAGATGTTCTTTCAGCTTAACATGCATCTTTTTTTTTTCTCTTAAAACTTATGTGAATCTCAACTTTTCGATGAATGAAGAATTCTTATGCATCGACGTTTTTTTAAAGGATGTATCTCAGCTTGAAAACTAAATTTTAAAAAGAAAATTTTTTTCTAAGACACTTGACGGCATAATTTTATAAATGTACTTACGCAGTATTTCCTTTTTTTTTCTTCCTGACATATATCTCAGTTCTTCAAACAAAATTTATTTCAGTGCGTCTTAATCTGGTCTCAGTGAAACTACAAAATATTTCTTTAAACATATTTTAAGAATTAAGCTCAAAAATATTTATATAATGTTTCTAAGTTCCTTAAATCCAATTTAAGTATAAATTTTAATTGTTCATTTGGCATTTAAATAGTTGTGACAGATCTATACGGGTTTTCACTAACTTCTTCTTTTTTCCTTTAATTCAAATTATTTATTTCAACCAATCTTCATCGAGAGCCAGGCGTGATTTATATAAATAATATTATATAAATTCGGTTTTCGCGAGTTGAACAAAGCTAAGTAGGAGCTAAGTAAGAGGAAGTGAGAAGTCAAGTGAATTAAAGATCTAGAAGTCGACACGTTGTTGTTGACAAGTGAAGCAAGCCTGATACGTTTTGATGTACGCGAAGAGAAACGGATTTAAAACAGTGAAATTCACTATTACGGAGCGTGGAGTCTTCATCAATTCATCCAGCTAAATAAAATGCCTTAAGTTCGTCACGAAGGAACCGCAGCAGTAAAATATAAGGTTAGTGACTTTGATTAAGAACACCAGATTATTATTGTGTGGCGCAGTTGTAATTGTGCGCGTTTAAGCTTTCCTAGATTCAGTTGAAATTCTGTATTTATCCGCTAGTATTGATACCTCACTTCGTTACTCCACTCTTGTTTATTTATCTTAATTAGTATTGTGGTGTGTCTATTCTTCATTTTTTGATAAGAATCAATAAATCAGTTTGAATTGGAATCATGTCTTACGTACCTTTAAGTCGGCCCACACATCCAACCGGGTTTTCAGATAGACAGGAAGGTATTACTGTAAGGGGTGGCTCCAGGTCACCACATAGTGATATATAATTTTTCTGTATTTTGGCGAAATATATGGATGATTAATATTTTTCATATAAGTAATACGCGAAGCATCAGTTGCCTTTTTGCAATGTCCTGGACAAAAACCCTCAGTATAATCAATACATTTCAGTAATTTTAATGCAGTCATAGATGCATAGCATATATTTATAACAATTTAAAACTAAGAGTTAAGTGTGAATATTTTTTACCAATAATTTTCACACAAACATTCTTCTTAAAAATAATCAATTAAAACACATTTTTGAATAATAACCTCCGGTCTATTATACTTACTCATTTTTTTTACAAATGAATATTTTGTAGTTTTTTATTTGAAAATATAAAAAACACTTTAGGTACTTGTTTTTGTTATTTGTATCCAATATACCTGGAAAATAATTTCTACAAATATGACAGATATCTAGAAAGGAATGATGCCTAAAATATGCAGTTAATTTTTTTTTTCTTCATATTTTACAAAATTCCTACTCAAATAAGAAACGTCTCTTCAATAATGCGGATGTCGTCATTAATTGTTTTAAATTTCCCGTGTCAGTTTTTCATCATCTTTACCGTTAATTCCGGTATGTTCCATTCCCATATATATGTCCCAAGGATTCATAACACATTAAAAGAAATAGCTCAATCAAATATTTAGTCTGCGTTAAGATTTGTCGGTACCCCCTATACCGACAATGTTAAATTGCACTTCTTCATGTAACTTTTTCTCAGAAACTGTCAAATGTAAAAGCTTCAAATTTTGCCTGTATATTAATTATACTTTTATATTTATATTGAAGTGAGATTTTTCAAAAATAGTGTTGAGTTTTTTTTTTTTTTTTTTTTTTTGAAAACATGTAACCGTAAATGTATCACTATGAATTTTCTAAAAATTTTCATTTTTTGCTGCGATAACTGCTTTTATTCAACATATTTTTGAAATATCTTAAAATGTTCACTTCAGTATATATAGTTACGTATCACTAACATGAGGAAAAAATTGCATATACATTCATTCACTACATTCAGAGAAAAAGGTACACGCATTTTTAAAAATATCGTTTTGAGAAAAGTGTATTTTAATGTAAAAAGTCACTTCATCACAAAAATAATGAATTACAACATGTATTTGTCCGATTTTATTAAGCATTAGTATTTTCTCAATGTTTTATTTAATTAAAATAGGAAACAAAAATGTCTTAAATTGCCCAGAAAATACATACATAGCATTTTTCAGTTTTTGTCAAACGAGATATTTTGTAATATGTTCATTAATTTTATCGCAATCTGTATCAACTTTTGAAGAATTCTTAGCTTTGATGCATTACAAACATCAAAGTTGACCATAAACATCATGAATGCTTTGTAATAATGTATCAATGTATAAAAGTAATGATATGGAAATATGTGATTATACGATATTTGGAAAGTTTTAATTATGGATTTGAATGTTAACATACTAACAACTTCCTAAAGTATCAAAATTCAAGTTTCTCTAGTTGTTAGACGAGTGATTTCTAAAACAACCATAGAAGACAGTTTATTTGTTTTTAAATCTGATATTTAGATATTTTCATGTATGTAACAAGCTCTTCTCGCAACAATAATGACAATATGACTTTTGTAACTTTTTCTCAGAAACTATTAAACATAAGGACTCAAGATTTTTCTGTATAATACTTTATACTTTCGTAAAATTTTAAAAATAAATTGTTCAGTTTCATTTTTTAAAAAAAATATATAAGTTTTGAATAACATAATTAGGAATTTATTAAAAAATGCAATTTTTTATTATGACATCTGTTTTCTAGTTATATGCCTTAGAAATATTTCAAAAATCTCCCTGTAGAATACGCACGTGTTTATGCATGAATGCATGCATGCAGTAGGTTTATCTAATACAAACTATTTTAAAAATTAAATTTTTGGAAAACAGTAATTTTTATAAAAAATTTTACCATGTCAAAGTAATAATTAGACTACTTACTAATCCTTATTATGGTAATCCACAAATATGTTTTTTAATCCATTTGTTTTTAATTTAACTTTAAATTATTTCAAAACTTTAACAGCAAATTCCGCTCTAAAAGTTAACAGTTAATTTTGCAGTTGTTATATAAAGTTAATTGCGTGTGAATAAATAAAAAGAGGCTTTCTAATTGTTTCAGGATATTTAAAAGGCAAATATCTGTCAAAAGTTGGCGTGGTCTGTCAGACGATTTTTAAAGTAGTTTCGACATACTTCTAATTTAAAATATAGCATAAGTGTTTTATCCCTAGAAAGGTCATGATTTGGAGATTTCAGAAATATCAAAAACTCAAAATGGAAAATCTGAAGATTTTCAGCCAACTGAATGCTGTTAAATACTCACAACTGTCAGTTTTATAAGAATAACGAAAGTAGACTTTTATTTTAAATTCACATAATATATTAGCAAAAACTAAAAGAATAAAGACGAAATTTGTAAAGCTACAGCAAAGCCTATACTATTCCTAGACATGAGTAATCACGTCAGCTATAGGAAAAAATATTCGGAGTAAAATCTCAATAAATTATGATAAAGGAGAGAAGACGAGATTGCTCAGCAAGTAAAATTAACTTGAAGAAAAGGCAGTTCACTATAATTTCCCCTTATTTGTATAAACTTTAGAGAATGAACGTATGAGATCTCAAGAAATTGAGTTGATGGAATTTAGAGATGGAAATAAATAAAGTAAATTTCTCAAGATACATTTTTCAATTAATATATAAGGGGCTTTAAGTCAACAAACCAATACATTCACAAATACAATTCTATCAGAACGGGGGGGGGGGATTCTAAGCAGATTTAAAAAATAGTATGTAGTAATGTTTAAACCTTCTAGTAATGTTTAAAAGACTTTTTTTTAAAGTTTGTTTCGCAAATGCTCTGTTTGAAATACATTTGACTGCCTACAGTTCACCCAGAATATCAAGTAGTTTCCAGCCAGAACTTGTTTCCAAAGACTTGGGCTATTTCGTTCTGTTTTTGGAGAACATGCAAATTCAACCGATGATATCTCAGCGAAATTTCCCTTTCATGCGCTTACCTACAATTCAAAGCTTTGCAGTAAAGATAGAAAAATAACAAAACATATTTTGCTTTCTACTTCGAAAAACAAATATTTAAACACTGATTGAATCATATATGAATTGTATCTTTATTTTATAAGATAGACCCAAAATTTTGGCTATTTTTCAAACTAGCGTAAGGCAATTTGAGAAGTTTTTTGGTGTTTACATACTTCGAAACCACATTGGCAACCTTGACAACACTCACGTACTATCGGGACGACATTGAATAAAACCGTCCGATACCTAAAAACGAAATACGCTGGAGTATGGAGCGCGTAGTAGAAAAATACTATGTGAAGAAGAAGAATTGAATAATAATTAAAGGATAAAAAAATTTTATTATTAAATTATATTTCTTATCAAATTTTATTATTTAAGAATTCAGTAAATCTGATATTAGCTTTTTAGTTTCGAGCCTAACCATATCAACTAATGGTTAGGCTTACAAAGGTGGAAAATGGCGAATTATGAAACGAAACACAATGATTGCCGATTCAGCGCGTATGGCACGTGTGAAATCATGGTTGCCAATTGGGTGTGTAGTCTTGAAAGTTGGCACGGTTGCGATAGTAAGTATAAAAGTCATTTTTTTTTCAATTGATGTAATGGATAGAATCGCAAACCATCTCCATTTTTAGCAGCTTAAAATATTATCCATTATCATATACATTTAAGCAAAACGGTCATATCTGTGATCAAAATTTTCTAAGAGACGAGAAGAACGGCAGAAAGGTGATAAAAATGGGGGATCGTCTATGGATTATTATTCATCTTTAATCTCTCACCTTTTTCAATTATTGTGAGATAACACGGTATTATGTACTTTTTAAGGAGTATATTCCTCGCGATAAGTAACACATCACTCAATAAGTCCTGGGCCTAACATATAGATGGCGCTACCTTCTAACTTCCCTAACCCTAACCGATTAGTACTAATTTTCACACGGCACGCGTCAAAATTTCGTGATAATATCTAGTTTAGTTGAAAAGTTACAGTGGTTTTAGGGAAGCAACTTTTGTTTGTTTAGAAACCATGGATAAAAATGAATTTTTTGTGTGAATTAAATATTGCTTTTTGATGAGAAAAAACAATGTTCAAGCAAAACAATGGCTTGATAACTGTTATCCGGACACTGCTTCATCGCAAGCAATGGTTAAGAGGTGGATGCAGACTTTAAATATCATCACACAGATACAAACGACGCTAAACTCTCAGGTCACCCAAATGTATCACCCTTGAAGAGATAAATAAATTTCAATTTTGCTTAAAAGTTGTTGTTTTATTAGTTATGTCTGGAACTTATTGAGTGATGCACTATTTGATGATTGAGATACAAGAGGTTGAGGCAACCTGGATGTCCTCGCCGACCAACCCTTTGACATACTCAACTTCTCAAACTCATACATACTCAAACTTCGAAAAATGATTTTTCTTTAATGTCGCTCTCAAAAATAACTCTAGAACGGATAGCTAAGGACTCGTAAACTTTAGCATGTTAAAAATGTTACTGATAAATTATATTTTCTTCGTCATTTTATTTTTAACTAAGATCCATTTACATTTTTGTATTCAATAAAAGTAAAATGATTGTGCAAAATAGGATGGGAAATTAGATCGTTGATTATTTAACAGTTTCGAGCTTCAAAGAAACTTCACAGTGATTGGTGATGGATTTCTCAATTTCGACCCATAGTGAATTGACGAGGAACTTTCTACTCTCCTAAATACCATATCTCACCAGCATGAGAGCATAAAGTAAAAACAGTTTTCTACATGAAAAAGCTGTTCTGAAGGGTAGATCTATAATGACACCAGTATTGGAGCCCATAACTGGACAGAAACAATGCTGGTCACAACTTCGAAATTCGCAATCGCCTGCGACTGGTCAAGATGTGGCCGAGGTAGCCTAGTAAGGTAACGGGCTCGTGTCCGGCGTGTCATGAGTTCGAGCCTAGTACCGCTGAAGATCCGCTTTATAGGAGGGAGGGCAATGTGCGTTAAATCTGTCGAGGCTCAAACATCCTCTTGTGGGTGTGGTGTGGAAGTTAGGAGAGGGGGCGCAAGCTCAGGTGTCATCCTTGTAACTTGATCATGGTTCAAAATTGCGATGTCCATTGACAAAAGCCCTAGAATATTGCAACGTTAATATTCACTCACTCACGCGACGGTCATGATAGAGAGTTAAAAAATTTTGCTTTATAGCTATAAATAAGACACGACTCTCTTATTGGACTGCTCACTGAGGAATAGACGTTTGGCCATTTATTAATAATATTTATAAGGAGTATATATATATATATATATATATATATATCCTCCTTTATATGTTCTATAAATTAGAAATTTAGTTGAAGACAGGCTGAATCGAATGAGTCACAATCCCAAGTTACGAATGTGATATCTTTAAATTCATTTCAACTATTTTATCTGCGCAACAATAACGAGGAAGACTGACTGTGCGTGTGTGATCATTTGAGTGGAACTTCAGAAGAACCCAACGACTTTTGGTGATGGACATCATAATATCAAACCATTGTCGAGTCATGAAAATGAAGAAGCTCGAAGTCATGGTATGAAAACAATAAAATTTAGGTTTAAGAAGGATATTTAGATACATAGTAAATTAAAAAGAATTATTTAACCTTTTACCCAACTCTTTAAAGGATATTTAAATTTATTTATAATAACAAATCGAAATGCACATTTTATTTTTTTAAAAATTATGCATGATTTTTTTTTTGTTTGTAAAAAAGAGGCTTTTCCAATGCAATTTCACCCCCACCCACCATTTATTCTATTTCGAGACAGTTGTTTTCTTGCAAACGAAACTTTATTTCGATTTTTTTTAAAGTATATATGAATGCATTTTTTCATATTTTCCAGTACATAAGTTTACTGTTTTCATCAGTGGCGCACACAGGAATTTTTCAAGCGTGGAGGGGGGGGGGGGTCGAAAGCTCACCATTCTCGTATCATGCTCCAATACGCCGCCTAACATATTTTGATTTTGTCGACTTTCGGGAACAAAAACGGTATAAAATATGTAATTAATATTTAATATTTAATTAATAATTAGTAGTACATAATTAATTACTCATTTAATTCATACTAATTTTTGAATAAATAGTATTCATTAATAAAATTAATTATAAACAACATCTACTTAATTAAATTTTACTTACTATATACGTAGGTTTATAATCAATCGGAAAATAAAAAACAAGGGCTATAGGGGGATCCGTACCCGAGACCCCCCTGTGTGTGCGCCATTAGTTTTCATCCTTGCTTACATTAAACAGCGGTACTAAAGAAGTTTCAAAGTCGGCAATTAAAACGAAAGGATACAATTGAGTTGATGTTCAATTAACTTAAAATGGCATATTATAAGAATTTAAAATGCTTTATTTATTGCTATTTTTAAGCGCATATAATGCTACAATATAGTAGAGACACATTTTTTGTTACATTTCGCATATCTATTGTCGTATTTAATTATACATAATTGATATTTTTTTCTTTTAGTTGGAAAAAATTTCAAGGTCTAATGTATTTATATTTCCTGAATTTATATTTTATTTACGTTTTTTTTAAAAATAAAAGTCTTATTTTTTAATCAGCTCACATTTCTTTTGAACAAAAACTCACAATTTGATTCGATTGTGTTTTACACACTACGGCCTAAAAATAAACGTACATTTTAAATTTAATCTGTTACTAAATCTTTTTAAAATTTTTAGTTGGAATCCAACTTACACAATGATCCATCCTCATTTGATCAGGAAAAATGTTTTACTGAGAGCTTGCTTCTCATGTTTAAATTTATATTTGAGAAGAGTAAAAACTTTCATAATGGTAATTTTAAAAAAATATATTTTTAGTTCATAAGATATAATTTATTCTTTCCTAATGAGATCTAAAATAAGGCAAAATTAGAGAAAACCTACTTATATGCATGTTTCGATGTTTATTAAAATAACACAAAAATTAAATATTTCCTTCAACTGAATAGAACATTTTCCACAGAGAAACATGAATTTGTATCAATTTATGCTTCATCATGTATGAATTAATGTAACAAGGGTAAATTACCAATAACAAAATTATATAAAAAATGAAAAGACAAATAAATGAAATCCTTATTTTCACAAATGAGGAAATCGTAATTGCAAGAAAAAGGTAAGCTCAATATTATGGAGCCACTGTATTTTAATTAGCATACTGAAAAGTTGGACTGAACGGTGTTATGCACTGATTGAAATAAAAATTCCAACAGCAAGGATTTGTGCTAAATAAATGAAATTTCGTAGGTGTGTTTATACATCTAAAAAGATGACTCGAATTCAGATTTCACGTTAAGCGCATAAGTGTGGAACTGGTAACGCCATTTTGAACATGCGAATCAGGTGTACTTTAAATATACGCTGTAAGATCATGACCATTATTTATATTTGTAATATTTCACAATGAGTTCGAATAGTTAATAATGTCTTTAGCCCGGGAGAAGTCACGCACTCGATATTAACGTTAGTGGTGGTAGTAACACAGTCACCACAATTCTTTCTTATAATTATCTTTATTGTACACGATAAAAATCATAATTTCAGTAAGTAACTTAAGTAAGAGAAAGCATTCTTACCTACTTTTAAGGATTTTAAAGTTTTTCTTTGATAATTTCAGAAAAATTCTAATCCAACTGAACAAAAATGTTTAAAATGTGTACGACTTTAATAGGGACACAAATTCCAGACACTCTTAGCTAACATTACACGAATGATGTTTACAGGGGAAACTCTCATGTTTTGCTCAAATAATGGTAGTTTCATTGTCCTTAGACAAATAGCTTGTTGAACGTTTTCTTCCTTGCGTCATCTTGACAGGCTGATGTGTGTCTTGTGGCTTCATATCTTTCTTGATGTTGTTCTTTAGATAGCATTTGCAAAATCTGTCTTTTGACTCAAAAGTTTTATGTTCATCGCTTTTCTAAAATTTACTTTCGTGTCATGATTACTATCTATAATTTCATCACCTTTGCTTGATCAATTACTTTTTCTGAAGTTTCATCCAATAGAGATTGCTGATACTCATTTCATTTTTATATACTCTGTTCATTTACATTTATATACCATAATGAGTCGTGCAGAACAACAATCAAAGCCACTAAGTCATTCACAGAGGAGAAACTCTAGACTGCCCATAGTAAATACACTGTTAGCCACCGTAAATGCAACACCCTGAAGGAAGCATGCAAATAACATGAAATTTACAGCATGCATTGGCGGAGGTGAGATGATTAAAATTTCAAATGATTAGAATTTCAGCACAGACAAACATCACGCATGCCTGTGGCGCCACCTCAAAGCGCTATTTAAGGCTAGGAGATTTCGACGATTTCAAGTTCGGCAATTGTGTTTTTCTTGGGTTTTTTTCAAAAAACGATCAGTTATGTCTCGTAGAAAACAGCGATCAACTTTTGATCAAGTATCCGAGTTCGACAGAGGAAGGATAGTGGCCTACCGAGATTGTGGATCATCTTTCAGGGAAATCGGTAGTCGTGTTGGACGAAACCAAACAACTGTAATGCGGATGTGTGACCGTTGGATTCAGGAGGGTACGACGGACCAACGTGGTCGATTGAATCCACCTAAGTGCACCACTTCACGTGAGATGCTGGGCATGTCAGTGACGCATGGGAGTGACGGATCGCTCAGTCACATCACGAACCATAGCATAGCACATTGAGTCTGTAACGCATCATTCAGTGTCTGCGCGTACCATTCGACGCCGTTTACAGCAGAGTGGTCTGTCCGCAAGACGTCCATTGCTTGGTCTACACATGACGCAGAACTACAGATGTCTCCACCGCCAATGGTGCGAGGAAAGCAGGATGTGGGCGGCAAAATGAAGTGAAGTTATTTTTACTGACGAGTCACGCATCTGTCTGCAACACCACGATGGTCGGATTCGAGTCGAGACACCGTGGAAAGAGGATGCTGAACAGCGGCGTTATGCACTGCCACACTGGTCCGGGTATTATGGTATGGGGAGGTATTGGATATTACTCTCACACTCCTCTAGTACGCATTGCCGGTACTTTAAACAGCCAGCGCTACACCTCCGAGGTGTTGGAGCCAGTTGTCCTTTTTTACTATCAGGGCTTGGTCACAGCAATATTTCAACAGGATAATGCGTTACCACACGTGGCACGCATTGTCCAAAGGTTCTTCGTCAATCACCAGATTGAATTGCTTCCCTGCCCGGCTCGCTCTCTGGATCTTTCGCCAATAGGAAACATGTGGTCCATGGTTGCTCAACGATTGACCCAGATTACAACTCCAGCTGCCACACCAGATCAACTTTGGCAACGCGGGTAAGCTGCTTGGTCTGCTGTATCTCAAGAACACATCCATAGTCTCTTTGAATCAATATCGAGGCGTGTGGCAGCGTTGATCGCCAACAATGGTGGCTACTCTGGCTACTGATTCTGGCAGGAACCACACTTCACAGAAGTCTATAAATTTAATCATTTGATACTTGGTCAACATGTTATCTACAAAATAAATTTTGTTGTGTTATCTCTTGTCTTTCTTGGTGTGGCATTTACGGTGGCCAGCAGTGTATTTTGGAATAAATGTGGCCGCGTGATGAACTCATTCACCCCAAGTACCTTAAGATTGAGAAACAAAAAAATACCACTCCCACAAAAGAGGAAGATATATGACAAATATACTTAAGCTCCCATGAAAACTGAGAAGCAGGAAGATATATGACAAATATACTTAAGCTCCCATGAAAACTGAGAAGCAGGAAGATATATGACAAATATACTTAAGCTCCCATGAAAACTGACAAGCAGGAAGGTACTGACAAGACTGGTGAAAAAAAGTCATCCCAGATTCATGAGTTTGGGGTGAATGTGCATCGTGATACCTTACCCGGGTTAAGAACACGAAGAAGCCATTATCAGCAGCTTCCTGAGTATGAACACAGTTTTATAATAGGGCTAAGAATAGGTGGATTATTTCCCCGATATTGCAGAAACACTTAGTAGGAATGTATTCACTGTATATAACTGTTGGCATCAATGATACAAGGAAAGCACTATCTCGAGAAAACTGGGGTCTAACCAGGCATGCAACACCATTGACAGAGAAGACCGCCATATTCACTGCATGGCTGTGAAGCACTATAGTGAGTATATAAAAGGAAAAATATATATAGCTTTTGTTGTCCCCTGAGTGGTACAGTGAACAGTATCAAATTGATTATGTGAACAATAACATAGAGTCAGACACGCGCCTTGTAGCTTTCATACCATTAGCTCAAAATCACTGACATCTGCTACTTCAGTAATGTCACGCTAGAGCTCAGTGGTGAGTGGAGTGGCTATGTGTTGTGTTCTCCGATCAGAGCTACTTATATGTTGGTGGCAATAATGGCCGTATAATTGATTAATAGAAGACCAGATCACAGTGCCGCAAAAAAAATTATGCGCCCAAGACGCGCTTGGAGTTATGATCTGGGGAACAATTTCAAAAATAGCTGGAGCACTATTGTGAAAATTCCATACTTCCTGAATGCAAACTTGTACATTAGTCAGGTGATTCAAACTGTTGAGCTGCCGTTTATGAACATTAATTAAGAGAGTGTTTTCCAACTTAGTGAAAAACAGCTTCATACTATTGTTGAAACCCCACACGATGTGTGGACGTATTGGTTAGGCCTACTAGATTACCAGAGTTTCTGCAATTGATCCCGAATGGGGCATCATTTCATGACAGCTTCAACGTCATCCACAATCAGATTTAAATGCCCCGGCATTGACCGACCCAGTTCAACAAGCATTTAATTACATCACACAAACTGATGTCCCGTTAATAATAACTGAATAAAATACAGACACTGGCTGGGAGCGTGGCATCCGCAGATTTATCTCAACTCCTAACAAAAAAAACTATCAAACAAAAGTTACAAAATACTTCTTTTGAATTATTTTCGTATAAAACTGAAAATTACTCTATTTTACTAGGGAAAAAATTAAAATTAACGAAATAATACAAAATTATAAAAACTAACGATTTTGAGCGCGCTACACCTTCAATGCCCCCACCCGAAATATAAAGAAATCTCTCTCGTCCTTGGCACGGGATCCTGGGACAAGAGACGAAAGACAGATAGAAGAAGGAAGAGTGTGTTCCAACCTACCATGTGGAGTCAGCTCCGAAACTATTTTTACTATGCATCTGAGAAATTCACGCGCCTGAGGGAGGGTTAACCTCTATACATTAGTTATTATGTAAGAATTTCAAAATAACCTATGTTAGTAACTATTTAAAAATATTTTAAGTGTTTTTCATTTTGAAATTTTCTTTACATTCATTACTTTTCTTTTTAATGTTTTGTCGTATGATAAATAACTTTGTTTTCATTTATAAGATGATACCCGAATGAAAGCAATAATTTTTTTTGTTTTAAAATGTTTTCAAATGTTCACATCTCTTCTATGTTTCTTTTAAGGAAGAAAATGAATTCCAGTCTTCTTCGGAAAGGTGTTAAGGGCATTCGGGTTGGGAAAAAAATGCTGGAAAAGGACCTTTTGAAACACAGATGCGATTTTTAATGCGAATAAAAAAAAGGAACACAACATTTTTATAACCCAAGATGTTTCCTTTGTTTTCAAAATTTCTATAAATTCAGCAAAAGAGAATTCTGTATTTAAAAAAAAATGAAATATTTCGAAATTATGAACTAAACCTTTGCTTAGTACCATATAAACAAATTATGAAAAATGTGCAATTTTAATAAGGGTTCGAAATATAATTTAACGTGAATGCAGTTTCTTCACAAGGCAAGGTTCTCAATTCAATCAACACTATCAAGCAGTCAAGAGATTTGCGCAGCCAGTTAAGAGATTTCTTCGCAAGACTCGTTAAACCGCTTTTTCCGACGGGCCACATACCTTTGACAACTATTGGACGTGGATCGCAACCTAAGGATAAATGATGTGGAGGGGTGCTGTAAAATGAAAGACATTTATAATGCGGAAAATTTATCAAAATACTAAAACTCGTATTTTTGGGTTTTAGTTTAAAACTACATCCACAATTCCAATCACAAAAAAATAGGTTTTTTGTGTAAAACTTTTTTACCTACTTATGGCGTAGTTTGGATTTCCTTTCATCAATGATCCCAAGGTCCTCGTTTGAATTCTACTGTCATAAAAATAAAACTGCACTGTACCTTGGTCATTTGATTTTTTTTGACAAAACCTCACATATATATATATATTTTATTCCAGATATTAATTTATCAAATGCCGGTTGGTAGCAAAGAGGTTTTACTGAAATCCCGGACTGCAATTAGTATTATTTGCTTAAAATTAGTTCAGACTTGCTTGTGCATTTTTTTTTGTTTGTTTTTTGCATATGTATTCAAATGCGTTTTGATTTTAGTGAAATAATATCTGAAGAAATAACTTTATTTATCCAATAGTGCATCGTAAGCATTTAAGGAACATTCTAACAATATCTGTATCAATTGATATGCTTATCCTTAACAATTTCATTTGCTTATCAATATCTACAAAGGAACCCATTTTAACGATGCTTTAGTTACCTCTGCATTTTGTGACATTACCACCGTCAAAATATTTTATTGCTGTTGCTATGATTTTTTTTAAAAAGTCAATTTAATTCGTCTTGAAAAAGATCAACAAGAAAAAGAGCAATTGAAATATTTGTGTATAGTAGTATAATGACGTGCAAAATTATAATTTTCAAATATAACATTTTTACGACAAATTAAAGAAGTTTTGATCCCTGTTTGCTTTTGTGTAGGAAATGGTCAAGATCCCAATCGTCTTCAAACAACATATATTCTTAAAACATATTTTTTGCTTCGATAACATTGCAGTTAATTAAATATTAATTTCACACATAAAATGGCCGCTACTCCTATATTATTTGTTATCACTGACCGTTGCAATTGCAAAAAGGACTCTTCAATAGCAAAAATGATACATTTTATAGCTTGATTGATAGAATTTCTCAATAAAATTTTAGTGCATTGCTCTTAAAAAATTGAATTTGTCGATGCAATTAGCCATGACGGGGCCACTCAAAAAAGGTCCTGTGGGACACATGCGGCCTCAGGTTGGGTATTGTTGTGCTAAATGTGTGTGTTCTCAAATGTAGTTATTTCTAAAACTAACGTAGTTTTTAATTAGTAACTAAAGTTAATTTTTGTTCATAGGATCATAGATAATTTAGAGATGAAGCACAAACCATCTAAAGAAAAAAAGAATTGTTGAATCAAAATATAAAACCTTAAAGCTTTTTTTGAAGGAATTTCATTCACATTTTTTAAAATTTTACTGATAAAATGAGTTGAATGACTCCAACTGAAGATGTCCCTTTTCACTTTGAATTTTTGGAGAATATAATTAAAGATTTTGTAATGAATTTTTATCTTAAGAACAATTTGCATGTTATGTAAATTAGCGAAATTTAAAAATTGGTTTCCTTCTCAGTCCAATGTCATGATTGGATCCACCATGAATGGGATTCCTACACAGCGCAGAAAGATCTTCCTTCAATCACTCTGTAAAGACATTCATTGGGATCATTGAAGAGAAATGAGTGCTCCTTTCATCATCCTTAAAAATGGATCCTTATTAACACAATTAAGACACAGCAAAAGGAAAGTTAACGTGCAACAGTACATACATTTTAAAGGATTATATCAATGCGCGCAATATCTCTGAATTAAATTTGTAACTCTATCTTAACTGAATACAGATGCAGACAATGCAAACAGTCAGAATGGAGAAATACAGTCTAGAATAATATTACAGAATTACTTTCCTCTTGAACGGATAACTATGAGTGTTATGTCGTATTAATTACATGAACAAGGAGAATTAATTGTAACCTCAAGTTAGGAATATGTGTTGGTATCATACATATAAAAACTTTTATTCATACTTCATACTTTTCATAACTAATATTTTCATAATTTTTCATAGCTTTTTTAATCACTTGTTTATTATTTTTTTATATATGTTTAGAAAGAAACAATTACTCTTATAAAAAGTGAAAATAACAATGAACAAGCTACAGGAAAAAGTTTAAACTTTTGCTTTTGTTACATAAGTGTTTCTGCCAGAAAATGTACCCCAAAGCACAATAATTTGATTTTAGTTAACGTCATACAGTGAAACAACACGAGGGTTATTGGTGACGGACTTCATAATTTTAAATCAGAGTCAAATGACGAGAAATAAGTATGAGAATTGGGTATGATAAAATACCATATTTATACATTTCTAAAAATATCTCTTTACTGGTTGTGATAAAAGTCACCAATATCTTAATGAATATCTACTATAAACGGTTCTAAGGAATTATCTCTTGTAAGAAAGAATAATATTTTTATTTTATTGTAATAAAAATTATTTTAAAGAAAAATGATTATTAGAGGGTATTATGGAATAGTAAGATAATGTGGAATAGGTGATTTTTTAAACCATTAAAAAAGTATATATACAGGGTGTCCCAAAACGACCGCATTAACTCTGCATAGCTAGAATCCTCGTCGGGAGTACATAAAACTGCCCAAAGAAGCGTTCCTGTACGATCCATAGTTTACGAGAAAAATACGAAAAAACAAAGTATGACGTCACTTCCGATGAAAGAAAAAAACAGTTTACTGAACATATCAAGAGCAGTATACGCACAATTTAAGGCAGATGCTTAAAATGTCCCTCGTGTATGTTGAGGCAGGCTTGAGCACGAAGTGGAATGGCTGCCATCATACGTCGCAGCATCGTGGTGTCCACCGAAGTACAAGCAGCATGCAGACGAGCAACTAAGTCCATTTGTGTTGTCACTACGTCTCGATACACCAGTTCCTTAAGATGGCATGCCACAAGTACATGTCGCAGTAGTCACGAATGGAATACATGACCACCATACGAAGTCTACCGGTAGCTGCAAGATGCAGCCTTTTAATTGCCAGTTCAACGGCGGCTTAACGTCATTCCACGGCACGCGCATGCATGACGCGACTTGCACGACGAACGTTTTAAACATTTTCATCTGGAAATATATGCAAATACTGTTGTTGATATGTACAATAAAGTGTTTTTTCTTGCACCGGAAGGGACGTCATGCTTTGTTTTTCATATTTTTCTTGTAAACTATGGATCGTACAGGAATGCTTCTTTGGGCAGTTTTTATGTACTCCCGACGAGGAATCTATCTGTGCAGAGTTCATGCCATCGTTTAGAGACACCCTGTATATGAGAGCCCCTCTAAAATTTTGAGATACTCCTAGATTTTTAAATCTATACTTACAAATTTTATGAGTGTTGAAAGTAGTCTCCTTCAGCATCAATGCACTTTTGTAGATGAATTTTTACAGATTATATAAATGCCCCAAACCATTCATTTCTTGGAATGGATGAAAAAAATTGCATTCAGAACCTCACCAATCTATTTCTCTGAATAAAAACGACATCCACTTGAGTTCGCTTTTAGATTAAAAATAACAAAAGGTTATATATATAGCTAGATCTGGAGAATAAGGTCTACATTCTATCACTTTAATTTCTTTTTGTTTAAGAAACCCAACTTCATGGAGAATTTTTGGAAGACATTTAGCGGTTTGCCAATTTGCTCTTATTGTCTTTTGTCCTTCCAACTTGATGGCTTTGGCCAATCCGCACTTCTGAAGAAAACGGCATACATTACTTTTTTCAATGCTCGTTGTCTTTTCACCATTGTTGGCATGGGATCATGTTCAAAGACCCATATTTTGCTTTCTTGACGTGTTGGAACGTCATAAAATGGTATATACCAGGCATGTCAAACACGCTGCCCGCGGGCCACATGAGGCCCGCCAATACCTACGTTGCGGCCCCCGGAGACATTTTTCACTATTTTAACTGTCAATATTTAAGAGTTTTTTTTTTATTTAAAATTTTTTTCTGGTAAGCTTTTTTTAAAAAAATTACAGCATATTAACCAGTTATCTAGTCTTGTTTTTTAAAAAATTCTATTTAATTATAGAAATAGCCTTTAAATGAAAAATATTTCCAATTTTTTATTGAATTTTTTTTATTTAATTTCACTATAATAAACTAATTCTTATTAAATTCTTAAATACACTTTTACATATTATTTGCTATATATCGCACTGCGATTCATCGTGTGTGCGACTTTTTTTTCTCTTTGAAGTATCCAATCAGTAAGAGGCGAATAGCATAGCGTCAAAGGCCGTGTTGCAGATTTATTATTTTTCTAAATTTAAAACCTTCAAGATGATCAAGTCAAAGTGCAGTGTTTGCGCAATCGTTTGTGAATGAAAGCGTATTTTGGTTTTATTCATATTAAACTAAAAAGTTACTTAATAAAAATATAATGAGACTTCAAGAACAGAGTAAGAAAAGATAAACTGAAGATGAACATCGTAATTTTCAAGAAAAGGGGAACTGCAATATTTTTATGCCCATAATAAGAATAAAATATTGTGCCTGATATGTAAAAACTCTAATTCAGTCGCAAAGGAATATAATTTTAAAAGGCACTATGACAGGAATCAGAAAACTGATTCTGACGAATATGCTGTGAAACTTTAAGAAAGACGAGTTGTCGGAACTGAAATCAATTTAAAAATGAAAAAAATGTATTCACTAAATTTGTTGACAGAGTGACCAAATGTTAACAACGAACTATTCAGCTGCTCGAGGGCGTTTGGCCACGAAGCTCGTAATTTTGAACCATGGTGAAGTGATGAGGACAATATCTGAGCTGGTACCCCCTCTCCTGCCTTCCACACCACACCAACTGGAGGACGTCTTAACCTCGACTTATTTAACGTACATCGGTCCCCTCTGCATTGAGAATCTTCAACAGTTTTAGGCCGGAACTCATGACTCGAGTCCGTTACCTTGACCACTAGGTTACCGTGGCCACCTAAATTTGTTGAAGACTATACAACTGCTATAAAAACTATATATTATCCCTTTTAATCGCAAACAGGTCGAAACCATTTACTGAAGAAGAATATATTAGTGAGTGCTTAATTAAAGTGGAGGAACTACCGTATTTTCTCGAATTTAAGCTGCACTTTTTTTCCAATGTTAATGCTACAGAAAATGGGGTGCGGCTTAGAATCGAAGGTAAAGAAATTTGTTGAATGGGGTATTTAGAGAAATTATGAGTTCCCGTAATTTAAACAAATAATTCACGTGTTATTAGTTCTCATTTTAAAATTATTTTGATTTCGTAAAATTTGATATCGATAAACCATTTTACATTATTTTTCATTTTTCACAAAAACCTTATGAGAATTTGGGGTGCGGCTTAGAACAGATGGCAGATTAGATTAGATTATAAAAGCGGTATTATGTCCAGCACAAGTAAAAAAAAATTAAAGTGTAATTTTAAGTTGAAATTCTGTAACCTGCAGAGATGATGAAATAGTGGAGAATTATAGTCATGTATTATGTACAATACATGATTTTGATGCACTTTTAGAAATCTTGATGAAGTGTAAGTTATATCCTTGTAAAAGTTGTTTTGTGTCTTACAACAGATAGAGCATTTACCATGACTAGTATTACTAAAGCAGTTGCAAGATTAAAAGAAACAAGCAAACTACATGGTAATTGTACAATTTTGAACATTTTCATCGTATTATTACTTAGCAAGTATTGTACTTGGATATACTGTGGACATGCTTTAAAATATTCAGTAAAATTTATGTAGATTCTGGCATCGTCGATTTGCTTCATTTCTGGAAGATTTAGAATGATAATTTATCGATCAACCATATTACATGAAAGTTCAATGGATTTTGACCAATAAGGGTTAAAACGATTTTTAAATTGCTGGATGAAATCATTATTTTCTTGGAAACAAGATACATCAATTATGAAAGTGCAAAAGATGATTAAATGATGATGAAAGTGAAGTGAAAGATGAGCATTGGGTATAGCACTTGGCTTTCTCAGTTGATATTACAAGTCTACTTAACTTAAGCTTCAAGGCAAAAATATCAATTTGCTACGATGCTATTTGATAATATTAACGCTTTCTAACAAAAATTATTACTGACAAATTATTACAAATAGAAAGAGAAAACTTGTCTCACATAGAAAGTTTTAAAAAAAAATAATCTATTCAATCATTTAAATTAAAATTTACAGAATATTAAATTAACTTATTAAAAATGGAATTCGATCGAATATTTTCTAATTTTAAAATTTTTTAATTACAATTTTGTTTCTTAATTTCACCTATATCTATTGATATTGTAATTGTTGTTGAAAAGTTACAAATGGAATTAATTGAAATCTGTTTTGATTCTTTGCCGAAGCAAAAAGTTTCGAAGTAATAAGTCTAGATATTTATACATATTCATCTGTCGATCGGTTTCTTAAAATGTTATCATTTGTTACGCGTATATGTTCAGAAGCAATCATTTTCTTTAATGAAAAGTAACGAATATTCAGAACGGTCGAGATTAAATGATAAACATTTCCATCATTTTTTAAAAATTACATCAACTCAATATGTTTAACCAAATTTTAATGAATTGTTTTGAGAAAAAAAACGACATCAATTATCTTCTAAAATTAATTCGTATAATAACTTTTATTTTTGTTTTTTTTATAAAACAATATAAAATATGTATAGTTTAAAAAATAAAATGAAATATTAAACGATTATGTATGTATAATATATAATTCACTGAGTTTTATAAATACATAATATAATCATCCTAAAAATCCTGTTTCATTAATTTTTTGAACATTGAAAACATGCGGCCCTCAACTTAATGTAAAATACCTCATGTGGCCCATGATATCAAATGAGTTTGACATGCCTGGTATATACGTTTCATCATCCGTTACAATTTTAGAAATGATGCGGTGGCAACCATTATTTAGCAATTTAAGGGTTTCTTTACTGATTCTGATCAGCTCCTCTTTTTGGTGTTCAGTTAGATTATAAGGAACCCAACGACAAACTACTTTTTTCATATGTAATTATTCATGAATAGGTTTGTGCATGGCTGCGGATCCAATGTTAAGCTCCTACTGTATTATTTGGTAGGTAGAGCGATTATCCTCCATTAACTTTTTTCGCATGATAGACACATTATTCGGGATTACTGCCGACCTTTCTGTGTGTTTTTTAATCTGAAGAGAATTGCGATCACTGCAAAATTCTTTAAACCATCTGAATACAGTAGCACGACAGGGAGATTCATCACCAAATGCTAATTGCAGACGTTGAAAGGTTTCCTCTTGATTTAATCCAGCTTTATAATCATAGAAAATTATAGTACGATCATATTCTCGTATCAACTCCACTTTCTCTTCTGGCTAAAATTTATTCTATGCTAAATAACTTGAAGTAAGTCAGTTAGAAGTCGTCTGCTGTGTTAAAACACTTTGTATTTTAAAATTAAAGCGTTAAATTTTTCTTACAACTTCTCGTCTACACGTATTTCAAAAATTTCAAATTGACCCTCGTATATATAATGAGGGTTTTGTAAAACATTGTTATTCTTAAGAATAAGTGAAAGTCATTATTTTTTCGAGAATATTTAATCTTCTTTTGCTCTTGCAGAACAAGGTGAGCCCCTAATTAGGTGATAAGGTGAACTGAAGGATTGGACCCAATTTTCCTCTAATTTATCTTCAGAAATTTTCCATCAAAGAAGATGCATTAAACATCTTTATTTTCTGGTTCATTATCTTATGGCATGAAACCTATTAAATATTATACATCAGAATAGAACGAATTACTGCTAACGCTGGAGTCACTTTTAGTAGGCTTAGGTCTAAAACAGTGGCTCCCGAAGTGGTCCCTACGAAATGTCAGGGGTTCCGCACAAGGTTTAATATAGAATAAAAAAATTTCTTTTTTTATTTTGAGGGGAATTTAAGTAAATAACAATTCCTTTGGATATTCCCGACTGGGTGTTGAACCCTTTTAAATGTGAACTAATTTATATTTCAAACACAGGTGAATCCATAATAAAAGCATCTTGTTAAAATATCTACATATAAGGGACTTAAATCAATGTTTTAACAAGGATATCATAAATTCTGGTTATAAAAACATATCCCAATTTTATATCCTGCATTATGAGTTATTGTACAAATTTGTTGACTACATTCCTGTCTTCCAATTTAGTAGAGCGTGAAACGAATCCATTGGGAAATATTTGCTGTTTTGAAAAATAACAACCTTCTCTTCAGAAGAAAACGTGATATACAAATTAAGTTTATTATATACAGCTCAGGTTCACTTACTAGAGTTGTCAGAAGGTTAGTAGGTTAAAGCATGACAAAGTGAGATGTTCGGAATAGGGTTAGTAAGTCGATGTGAGAGAAGAAAGATTAGAAGTTGGAATTATAAAGAGATTGAAAGATTGCGCATTAAAAATTAAGAAAACTACCTACAGTTCAGGTATTAGTCACCTTTATAGTACGTTTTAATACTTAAACTATTAAAGGGGTTTAAGCCCACTGGTAATTGACTTCTTCTCGTGAACATGAGGCAGGCACTTTTGGAGGCGTTAACTTTAATTTTCCAGTCCGTGAGCCAGAGCTCTAGCAAAGTGACGTATTGTTGAAGATTAAAGATTACCACGGAAAATCTCTTATCTTATGATATAATGGCAGTATCGTCCGCATACATTGCTAAATGGACGAAGTTAGCTTGCGGGATATCATTTACATACAAGTTGAAGAGGAGCGGTGAGATCAAAGACCCTTGCGGGATGCCGCTTCTGATTGGTCGAGGGGAGGAGAGAATTTTATCTACTCTCACTCTGAATGAGCGCGCGGAAAGAAAGTTATTAATGACCTTGATCAGGGGAGCCGGAAAATCAAGTCGTATGAGCTTGATTAATAAGCCATCGTGCCAAATTTTATCAAAGGCTTTGGCTACGTCCAGAAAAAGTATACCCGTGGCTTCGTACTTGCCGTAGCCACTGTGAATCAACTCCGTTACTCTGAGCAGTTGATGAACTGTCGAACATTTGGGTCGAAAACCGCACTGCTGGGGGATAAGCAAATTTGCAGCAGCGCAGTGTTGATTCAGGCGTCGGAGAAGTATAAATTCATATACTTTGCTCAAACTGCTTAAGAGACTTATTGGACGATAATTTAGTGGAAGGTCAGCGTTTTTATCTGCCTTCAGGATAGGGATAACCACGGCCGTTTTCCAGGTGTTGGGGAAGTAATTTAGCTTTAAGAGACAATTACATAGGAAAGTAAGGAAAATTAAAAACTTGAATGGTAGATTTTTGAGCATACGATTTGAAATTTGATCAAGGCCAGGGGATTTTTTTCAACTTCAACTTGTTTATGAAAATTAATATCTCCGTGGGCGTGGTGTGGTCAATTTCTTGGGAGTGATGGGTTGAAAGGAAGTTTTCTACCTCTGTGTGTGAACGTTGGATGAGGTCTTCATCTCCAACGTCGTGGTTTGGTTCGAACTGGGTCTGCAAGCTATCTGCTAACACTTCCGCCTTTTCAATAGGAGTGATAGCTGTACTGCCTAGTGCCCCCACAAGGGGGGGGGGAATGACTTGAAAAGGCTTACGTAAGAGGGAGGATTTCCTCCAAAAAGTGTTGTCAAGAGGCGAAAGTTCCTCAATGTGTTTTTCCCACTGAGAGCGGGAAAAATGCTGAATGTCCTTTGCTATCTCACGGCTGAGGCTACGGTATTCTGAGTATGAATCGGGACATCTATTTCTCTGCCAAATTTTCCGCAGCCGGTTTCGCTGACGAATTTTGGTTTTAATTTCGGGGGAGAGAAACTTCGGAGGATTATTAAATTTAGGTTTTGAAGCCTCAGCGAAAGCTTCGGAAAATTTTTGATTGAGTTGGCCGATGGCCAATTCTACATTATCTTTGCTGGTGAGGTAAATAGAGGGGAGGGGTTTATTACTTAAAACATACTTGAAATTGTTCCAATTAGTAATTAACTGCTCTGGATTTTTGATTATGGAGGTATTTAAATTTAATTCAAGGATAACGGGGTAGTGATCAGAGCTGAGATCGTTAACAACTCTGATACTGTAATTAAAGGGGATGTGTTTAAACACAGCCAGGTCGATGATAGAGCCGCGACGTCCCGGTTGGGGAGCGTGCGTGATGGTTTGGGGGGCGACAATTTTCGCTCCCCTAAGACTGCGAGTTAAATTACGCAGCTGTTGCCCGTATCTAGTCGACCTGGGATTGTGCCAGCTCGTGTGAGCTGCGTTAAAGTCACCAGCAATAATTAAATTATTTCCAGAATTAAAAACTTTTTTAAAATCCTCCGAAGGGAAATTTAGGCGTACGTACGTTCTGATGTACGCCAAGATGATATTAATGGGTGGGAAATTATTAATTTTAATTTGCACCGCAGTGGCATCCATTCCTTGCATAGCGGGAAGGGGGACACTGTGGTGAACGATCTCGTTTTTACAATAAATAGCGGTGCCGCCTTGTGGTCTGAGATGAAACATGCTGACTCTATCGTCTTTGAAAAGACGATAGTTAGCGATCAGGGGGTTGATGCCTGGCTCGAGCCAGGTTTCCTGGACCAAAAACAAATCAAGGTTTTGCTCATGGACAAAATCACATGCTTCATGGATTTTGTTACGCAATGAACTTGCGTTCCAGAAACCAATTTTTAATGATTGCTGCACGTGGCCTGGGAAAGTTAGGCCGGGGAGGAACGAAGCCTGCAATAGGCTTCGAAAATTACATAAGTTTTGTCTACGTCCGCAGATGCCTCGCGGAGTGCAGGTAAGGAATCCTTGAACGCCCTGCAGAAGACTCGCTTGTCGATACATTGCGTATCTTCCATGAGGACAAGCAGGTCTTTAAGAAGGCCGGCATTTATGCTGGCATCTTTGAGAGGGGCCGGCAAACGGGAGGATGCACTAGTGGGGAGTTGGGTGGGGTGCTCCTGTGGTTTGGAAATTTTATTTTGAGCTACAGTATTGTAGCTCAGATTGGGGCTGACCCGTCGCGCGTTCGAGACGTCCGGACGAGGTGCCTGAGGTTTCTTCTGCGCATTTTGCGCGCTTTAAGTGGTGTTCCTCGGGCAACGTTGTTATTCTTTACAGGATGGCAGCGGCTGACTGGCTACTCTAAAATGCATCTTTGAACGGAATGAACAATAATACCTTGCTCACGTCATAATAAGGAATAGACTCTGCCGAAACAAGTACAATCGGAACTCTATTAACGAAGGCGCTAAATCCCGAAATATAGTTCGTTATTTGGAAACTTCATTAAATATAAATTCATATTTTTAATGTACTTTAGAAGTCACATAAAACAAATTTTATATTCATAAATACTATACATTATTAAAAAGTAATAATACACGCATTGTTTGTATATTGATATAAATATTTTTATAAATTCTAACCATAAAAAATAAACAGCAAAAGAAGAAAAAAATTGTACAGGAATATATTATATTTTTAACTTTAAAAAATAATTTTATATTAAAATTAATTAACTTTAGATTTAATGACAAATTTTCTAATTTTAAGCCTACAAGTCCTTTTAAATATACATTATTTTATAGCGAGTAATATTTTAAATATACATGCTTCCTTAAATTTAAATACTGATAAAATCTGTTAATTTAATTTCATTTTTTATTTGAAAAATTTCGGCAGTTTCATTGCTGTAAGGGAACTAACTATATTCCTGATAAAACTAGTTCCAAGGCCATTGACTGCCATAAAATGTATTAAAAGACAGAATAATTTGAAATGTCTAGAAATATTTTTAAATTAGTCAGAAAAAATCGAATTACAAGAGAAAAAATTCGTCAAACAGAAAATAAACATTGCTATTTGGAGGTTATTTTACGACGAAAATAGCAAAATGTTCTTCGCAAAATAGAAAAATTGGCTAAGTAGAGGCTCGTAAATTGGAGGTCCGACTGTATAAGTATCCTTCTAGTCGTATAACATTCAAATATTACAAAGAGAAAAACATTCGATTTCGATTTTAAAATGTTTGTTCCCCAGTTTTTTGACCTAAAATTAATATTTTGGTACTCCCGTTAGAATTTCAGATTGATTCCTTTGTTCAAATTTTACGTGGTATGCAGCAGATATGTGTATATTTATATATATATATATACCTAAAGAAAAGAAAATGCAATTTTCTTACACGCCCTAGTATTATTAGATTAAACTGTTTGACCACATGTTGAAATTCATTTGTTCACATGTAAATACTGATTGCATTGCAACATGAGTCTTTCTTCAGAGTTTCCAGGCTTTTCACGCATTAGCAGCTACAAACAGAGCCAAAATCTCGGTATTCTATATTACCCGAATATTTCGGAATACCCGACTCTCATCTATGTATCAATAAAATTAAAAAGAAATTCTCAAGTCACATTTATAAATAGCAAAACAAAATTTTTTTTTATATTAATTCGAAGTTTTAATATAGTTAAACTCACAAAAAAGCTAAGTAATTTTAAAAATAAATTAAATAAGTAATAAAATGAAAAAGTAAAGTTATTGGAGAATTTTCCTTGTCCATTATAAGAAGCGTAATAGAAAACAAAATATTTAATACACATTCAACAGCTCTTTGGCATTTTCTGTAAATATTCAGAATTTCTATTGGGAAAACTCCAGCAGAGTAAATAAACATTTTAACAATTTTTACGAAGGATCTCATTTTTAAGAAAGCAAAACCTCTTGAATTACAAATTATTTTTGCTTTTAGTTTCCCGCCTAAAGCTTAATTTTTCTCCCGAAAAAGCTGCTACAGATTAAATGAGTTTTGAACTGAAACTTTTACTAACTCGAACATTAATAAAATAATAATTCAGCCACTTTTTTCAGTTTAGTTAAATATCGGAAGTAATGGATCGTAACTGCGTAAAAGAGTTTGCTAATTTGATGGCAATGGCGAAAATAATCAATGTGATAAGCGCTTTTTTAAGGGTTAATTTTTTTGCTTCAGCGAGGAGAAATTTAGTCGAAACGTTAAAAAAAAACGGGATTAAAGAAAGTATAAAATTAAGAAGCTTAAGTTTGTTACAGGAATTCAATAGTGTATTGAAATATTTTCTTCAAATTAAAAAAAGAACTATTTACTGAGATACTTTTCTTTTAAAATATTTATGATTGATCATTTTCTTTACCTCCAAGACTATTTGACGTTTCTGTAATTTCCTTATGTGATTTAATTTTCTTCAGGTTTCACTCCTTTTTTTTATTTCAATATTAAACAGCACAAATTAAACTTAATGTATACAAAATTGCTTCCCATTTAGCCCTGGTTAATAACAATGATTGTGTGTGCATGGATAATTCTAAGGATATACACGAATCAAGAAAAAACCTCAATTTTTTTTTAATATTTTTCAAAGATGAATTAGCGAGAGATGGAAAAGGTACCTAATGATTTTGGTTTTATTCAATTCTGTAATACATAAAAAGTTACAGATCTTAATTAAAAATTAAAAAGTACTGACTTAGATGTTTCTTCAAAGAAATTACCTCATAGTTTCATTCTCTCATTTGGAATAAAAATCTAAAATTAATTTCCAATCATTCTTTCTTGTACAAAGCTTGAAATAATCTTTATAGGAAAGAAGTTGTTTCTTAATTTCTCCTAAGATCTTCATTATGGAAAAAAAACCGTTAGCTTGTCTTGTATTTATTCAACTTCATTGTTTTATTGCATTATTAGTCTTCCGTTCTTTGGAAATCTTCAAATGATTTCAAATATAGAATGCCTATATAGTAATTTTTCTACTGTCAATTAAACTTTAAAAGAACTATATTCTACATATTCTCAGATCAGTGATTCGTTTTACAGAAAAAAGCAAGATGTTATTTGAAATAAACAACTAAAAAGATAACAAAAAAAGGAAACAAAATCTTTCTAAAAGATAACAAAAAAAGGAAATGTCTACATTAAACATATATCCATTGCATATAAGTAATTAAAATATTTGCTTAAAATTATAATCATATATGTCTTTCCTTGAAATTATAATTTTGAATGACCTATTTCAAAACATGTCTCATATCATCATGTATTATATATATATAAAGGACTAAAACCTGCATTTTTACAAATATATTTTTGACTCCTCATTGAATGGTATAGACCTTGATTTTGGACTGATTTATTCACGATTCCTAGTAAAAGTATATCTTAATAGCTTACACGTGCCTTACTGAACTTTTGAAATATCCCCACTTACGTACTTTCTCAATGACTCCCTTCCCCTCAGGGGGCTCACCTTCTTTAGGTGAGTACGGGTGTCACAATCCCGAGGTGCCCTAGTGATCTTTTCCCACGGGGTTTACTGTCTTTGGTAAACACGGGCTTCACGAACCCGGGGTACCCTAGTGATCCTTCTCTATTTTCGACCCTCTTTCTTGTCATTCAATTCATTCTTTCTTTCTCTTCCCGTCTAGACCACAGATATTAAAACAAATGTTTGGCGCAGTATAGTCGAAATCGGCTCTTGCGCCAATAAACCCCAAAATCACTCACTCCCTTCACTCTTTCCCACACACAACAAACTTGATTATGTAAATGATGTATAAATTCTGTTTTCGCAAGTTCGTGAGTTGACACGTTGGAGTAAACACGCTAAAGTTGATACGCTGGAGTGTGCAAGTAGGAGTTAACAGAAAATCTGCGAATTTGTTGTTAGTTGAAAATTGAAAAGGAATGGAATTTGTTAAAGATTACAGAGAGTGGAACCAACGACATTAATCAAGCCGAAGAGAGCACCTTCAAGTTTCCAGTGTAGGATCCGATGCATAAAAAGTTCAGGTACTGTGAGTTTAATTAAGTAGAAGCAGAAGCTACTTTAATTAGTGTGCGACGTAGTTATATTTGAGCATATTTAAGCTGCCTTAGATTCAGTTGGGGTCAAGAGGGTCTGTAGTTGTATCTCCGTGTTATAGAATCTCACCTCCATGCTCTATTATATTTCATCTACCTTAATTAGAATTGTATTTTGTCTGATTGATAATTATAATTAATGAATTGATTAGATTGAAAACATGTCTGTGGATTATTCTGTTTCTCCCACACATCTAGCCGGGTTTACAGGAAGACAAGAGGGTTCAGATGTAAGCAGGAACCAACCGCTATCACAAAGTTAGTAATGTTGATTTTCAGGAACCCAGTGAAGGTACATAATCCCTTGAATATCTAAAAAAACTATTTTCATTGCTTTGAATTTTGATTTTCTCTTTCGAGTTTTCTTGGCTCTTGGTGGATGGGCTATTTCGGGGAATGTACTTGCACTTCGTTTCATGATCGTAAATAAAAAAAACACGATTTGCTATACGTTATTATTCTTTTCAATACTTTCGGGTCATTTTCAGTGGCATTCAAAATGTCAGTGCAAACATTTGTAAAAGCTTCTTGTCGTTCAAATGTGAAAATTTCATGCACCATTTTGGCACACGCTTTTTGCATGCCAAAACTGTTGCAGAAAATTTGCCGTACGGATTCTTTGTCGATTCCTACAGTCTCAAAATTGACACGAGTATAAAATCAATGGTCAAATCGATCCAGTTAATCGATTTTTAAGATATTATAATCCCTTTTTGAAGTGGAAGGACGATCCGGGTGTGAATTACCTTCAACGTCTTCTTGGTCATTTGGCCATTTTCAAAACACTTTAAAATCTGAAACACACGTGCAGGCGATATACAAGCTCCTTGCAATACACTGATGTTATCCAATTATAAGTTTCAGTAGCAATTTTCTCCAAGTTTCATGTGAAATTACCCTACAATGATCTGCTCTCTTGTTACACCTATCATTTTTCCAGTGAAGCAAAAAAAACTAACTAACGCAAACGAAGACTACGTGTACAGGCTTTTTTACAAAAACGAGAGGCACTGAATTTGAAAAAGAAAGCTTCAAGCTAAATAATGGTCGGTCACTGGCATTTGGGACATTCTTACTTATTCTGTAACAGAGTCAGTCTCGCTATTAAATAGCAAGTATATTGTTGTATGCCACAAAAAATGAAACATTTCCCTGCAAAATATATTTTAATAGTAGGCATGTTGGAAGTGATATTAGGAATTCCTTATGAAATAATTTCGCCAAGTTTAATAATTAATTAGTATTAAAAAATTTATTTAAAAATATTAAGAAGTTTTATGTATAAGGATAGCGGCTCACCTTTTTGTATGCGTTCAGTATTACATTTAGCTTAAATTATACTTTATTATATGGTTAAAAGTATTTACTTTACTGATCTCTGAAAAAGCTACTATTTCTAGCTCTTAAAAAGGCTTTTTATTAACTTAAAGTAGTTTCTGCAATTTAAATATAAATATTTTCATTAAATTCAGTAATTACTTTTAATATAAATTAACTTAATTTACGACAGAAATGTAGTTCTGTCATTCTTAATAACCGATAGGGCTAAGTGCTCTAAGTATTGAAAGATTTTATGTTAGTGCACAATTATACATGTCACGGTTTTCTTGTTTTATCGATAATTGTAGGAAAACCTGTGGTAGAAAATCTGTCAGTTGAAGTGAAATATCATTCAATTAACGCAATGAAAGAATTCTTTCAGGGTAACGTTTTGAAGTTATTCAATTTCGTTTTTCTTATGTTAGTGAAAGTAAATTTTAGTTGCAAAACATAAATATTTTTTTTAAAAAATCAAATGTGTTTATAACATTTATTTAAAATTTAAAATAAATACGGAAAATAATGCATATCACATTACTTCTTTATCGATAACCGTCACCGCGAATGGAATAGAGTTTATATAGATTTAAGGAAATGAATACAGTAGAAGTCCGATAATCCGGCACGTTCGGGACCGGCTCGGTGTCGGACTACCGAAAATTCCGGTCTATCGGGCGGTAATTATAAGAACAATTAGGTTAATAATTAAACTACAAATACAGTATGCAAATACATACAACAAAGTTTATTTTACATTTCATATAATGTATGTACACGTACTGTAAAACATATTTCACTTAGATTTAAAAAAGTCACGAATGTCTTTTTGTTTTCTTGACTTTTGGCGTTTAGTATAAAATTTATTTTTAATGATATGGAAATCAATAATTTCTGAAGCACTGTAGCTAGTACTAGCCTCAGCAAGAGAGATAAACTTATTTAGTGATTCTGCAGCTTCTGCCCAGCTGATTTTTTCCTTTTCTTCCGTTTCGGCATCTGAGTCACTTTCTTCAAGATTTTGAGTAGGCTGAGGGTTTACTACAATGTTGATAATGTCCTCATCGGTTAGTTCTTGTTCAACAAGCTCATTCTCGTCGATTAGAAGCCACTCCTTTACCTCATCTTCAGGCAGGTTTTTCAAGGGATTGTCAGCACTTCTAACGACATCCAAAACATTGGTCAGAGCGTCTTGATGGTTTTCTTCCTCCTCGGTCTGTAGAGTTAGGTCAGATGCAGGGTGTGCAGCTGGCCAAAGTTTTCTCCAGCATTTTTGGAGTGTTGTATTTTTTACCTGGTTCCAGACAGTGCAATAGCATATACGGCATCTTTTACTGTAAACGTTTTTTGAAAATCAGTCACGTCACAGTCGGCATTTAACAGGCCTTGAATAAAAGACCTTCTATAAAAGCATTTAAAATTTTGAATAACCCCTTGGTCCATGGGTTGAATCAAAGATGTTACGTTAGGTGGGAGCAGAGTAGCAACAATATTTCCAGAAACTAACTCATCTACTGGCGGGTGGGCTTTGCAATTGTCCAAAAGAAGGATGGCTTTAGTATCTTCTGGTAGACCAAGCCTTTTGAAGGATTCCTTGACCTCAGGCACAAAGTGGTGAAAAAACCAGTCTTTAAAGAGGGCGGCAGTCATCCACGCATTTGATTGAGCATCGTATTGGACAGGCAAGTGTGTAACATTCTTAAAAGCCCTGGGTTTTGCAGATTTACCTATCACAAAAGGGGTCACTCGGTGGTTTCCAGACGCATTAGCACATAGCAAAACGGTTAATCTGTCTTTGTTTTTTTGAACCCTTGGCTGCTTTTTCTCCTCCCCCAGCTAGTGTAGATGTTGGTAAACATCGCCACAATAGCCCTGTTTAATCAGCATTGTAAATCTGTTCAGGTGTTAAATCATTATCAGCCACGATTTTCTCAAACTCGTTTTTGTATTTTTCTGCAGAGTTTTGGTTTGCTGAAAGTGTTTCTCCAGTTACATCAAATCTTCGAATTCCATGCCAAAACTTAGTTTCTGAGCCAACCATCAAAATAATTACATTCACTTTCAGCAACTCCTAAATCTTGGCCGAATTTCTTTGCCTTTTCAACAATCATTGGCCCTGTTACCGGCTTTCCTTCAGAACGTACTGCACTAAACCATTTGAACAATACACTATCTACCTGTTCCAGTTTTGGTTTTTTTAATGTTTGTCTAGAAGCCAATTTTTCAGTTGTTACCGATTGAGAAGCAAACTTCATTAGTTCATCTTTTTGTTTTTTAATGTCATAAACTGTTGATGATCCAATATAAAACTCATTCATTAAACCATTTCTATTCTGACCTTTTTCTAGCCGTTTGATGATTTCTAGTTTCTGATTGAGAGTCAGTGTTACTTGTTTTCGTTTCTCTCCTTTTGAACTCGAAGGCTTAGGTTTTGAAAACATGCTCACTGTACAGTTAGAACGAAAATCACTTTTTTTATAAACAGTTTCAAAAGTTATGTTTACTGCGATGTGAAAGGACACAAAACAACAACGCACAAAAAAATGGCGAAGACGCTTCATGATTGATTAACGGAGCTGTACTGCACCTGAATTTGTTGTGACAGCTGAGACTAGCCGGCCGCTAAGTGTTTCCGAACAATACCGAGCGCTTCCGGATGATCCCGAAAACTTCCGAATAGCTCTCGAGGGTTTTTATTTGCTTTAAAGACACACTTTTGGAGAAAACCAAAATTTTTACAATTTTCCGGAGCGATGCCGGACTATCGGGCATTCCGGACTGTTGGATGCCGGACTAATGGACTTGTACTGTATTTGAAAAACGTCTTTAGAATCCGTGATAATTATGTGGAAGCTGAACTTGAAGGAAGACCTTTTAACTTGTTTTGATAGAGTCCCATACGGATGTCGTGAGATATAGGAGTGAATAGTAAATGAATTTGCGAAAGTAACGCCAATCTCAGTGGAAGCATGAAGTGAGATGGAATCGTTACCACACTTTCAATTATCCGACTTTAATAAACGCGTGCGTCTTGTGGTTATACGCAGCTGGTGTATCACAGATTTGAGTCCTGGTGTCACTGTAGACCTTCCGTGTAGAGGAGGCTGATGCACGTTAGATCTGTAAAGATCGATGGTGTGGTGTGGTAGTTAGAAGAGGGGGAAGCCAGCTCAGATAACGTCCTTGACAGAGATTCAGAATTACGAGGACGGGGGACAATGGTCCTTGTGTTGTTTTACCGGGCGACGCAATTCTCACTCACTCATATCAGTAAAATATTTCATTTTCTTTAACCCATTAAATCAGTGCTTCTCAAACTTTCAATATTTGCGACCCAATATTCAAACATAATTTTCCTTGCACCACCCCCTCCTTCCATACAAATAACCATGTATTGTATTCAATAATACCATACTTTGACACTAAAGGTGCAGTAAGACTTTTTATTAACTGCCACTAACTGCATTTAACGCTTTGGCCGAGCGAGACGTATATAAACGTCTCGCTCAGCCAAAGCGTTAATTGCTCCGGACGTACATATACGTCATTCCGAAGTACGATCTTTCCTGCACACTGTTATCCGTAAAATTATTCCGAAGGCTTTGGAATGCAATAAATGAACTTTGGCGGAGATTGCAAAGGATTTATTTATTTCAGAGGATTTCCTTATTTATTCCTACCCCCAATACACCACATATGCTCACCTACTTGGAAAACGGTGGCATTGGGGAGCGAATCGCGAAACTTTCAATCAGCAGTCAAGGGATAATTATAAACCGTACAAATCATCAAGATAAGTGTGAATTTTTGTATATTACTTTATATATGACAAGCCCATGGGTTCACTAGTAATCATTAAAATTGTTCTTAGTATTATTAAATAACCAGCATGATTACAACCAGCATTTAATAGAGCACCGTCTTTTATTTTTAACAAAAAACACACTGATGTTGAAGAATTCCCTGTAATTTTATTATCGCTTTGAAATATTCAAACTATGTTGTACAAAAAAATTGTAAACTTTCTGCTGAACACATCAAAAATTTAATATATTTTCGTTAAACATACCAAAATTTAATATAAATGAAAATTCCAAATGTGTTTCCAAACATGAATCCAAAATGAAAATTAAAATAAAAAGTTATAAATTCTAAAAATAATTCCAAATATAACTTCAAAAATATTCGACCTTTATCTTAAGCGGAAGGACATAAAACAAACCTTGACAAAAATGAAAAGGCTTGAAAAGTATAAGCTTAAATTATGTTTTACAACACTTAGAACAATTAGACTCCAAACATAATTTTCACATTTTTAAATGAATTTCACCATAAGTTAAGGAGGGAATAAAATTGAATAAATTTTTTGTTTGTGCGGTTATCTAGAATACCTTACTGCCCTATCTCTGACGTTGCATGTTTAAGAGGAACCATTAAACATGAACTTTATCATTCAATATGGAGAAGAGCATCAATAAAAATACCCCTAAAAAGAAAATTCTGGGATACTAAACTATGTAAAGTCACAAATTAAGTCAATTGTTGATTATCTTTCAAATGCCAGAAGAATCAAAGCACTCATTATATAGGCAGGTCATTTTTGAATAAATCCTGTAGCGTAACATAAACCCCCGCAAAACCGCGTCGCGGGGGAGAGGCTGGGATTCTAGCGATCCCAAAGCTCGACCAAGTACGATTTGGGGCCCCAAATCTGATTTTGCAAGGGGTCCTTAATATTCTCCACTCCACTACTGAACAGGGACGTCTTAAGATTTCTCGAGGCCCTGGGCCCCTACACAAATGTAGGACAAACATATGACCCTCAAAAGTAGACAGTACATAGCATACGCGTTGTCAAATACTCGTACAAACAATAACCCGAAACAACTAAGTGTGCATGACTTACAATCACACAAATCGGTTCGACTGACTGCCGCCTTTGACTGCCCGAGTAATGCTGGAGCCAGGTGGTAGGCCTAGGCCTATACATGGACGACGATCATCACATGTAGCCAGTTAACACACTGTCCGGTATTCTCAGTTTTTCGAAGAATACAATAGAAAAAACATTTTGACTTTTATAATTATTCGAATAATTATCTCATTAAGCCTGAATCGAAAACGAAACGAGGGCCAGTTGGCCCATGTCTTAAGACGTTCCTGCCACTGAATAAATCGTAATTGACTCAGGAACTCTAGTAATGACAGTAAATGTTGTAAGAAGAAACAAATAAGCCATATATATATATTGTTTCGAACATTCGAAAAATTTCGAATACTGTAATTGTTTTGTATTTCGTTCTTTCGGATCCAAGTTTATTTTATCAGAAGCATAAATTCTTTCAGAGTTTATGTCGAATTGATGTCTAAAAATTTTCTATTCAAACATAAGAAATACATTATGTATGTGTTGAAAAAGTAGATACCTTGCATCACATGATTTCACTTTCTTCAAAAGTCTCTCGACTTTACATTAAAACTTATGACTTAAGTGTGCCCTATTTATCTCCATTGAGTGCATCCTTTTCTAATAGAATCATGGATATTTCATTATAACATGCAGCAGCAACTGGAATCGAAGCCTTTTCGAACAATGAAAATGGAAACCATTATTTCCTACTTTTATGACAATTTCACTACGGAAAACGATGAAATATATATATAAAAAAGTGGAAATTAAAGCAGAAATAATGGGAGAGAGAAATGGGAAATCGCCCCCCTTTTAAAGATTCGCAAACTAATATATATATAATACATAATTCCCATTTATATTTCTACTTTAAAACATATATTTCTTCTTTTAAACAGAGACACAGAAATACTTTCCCTTGTCATATTTCTTTGATTTAAGGCCCTATATATAACCCTCAGTTTCAATAATTGTTTTAGTGGAAAAATAAGTTGCTATTTAGAGAACTTGCTTTTTCAGAAAAGTTATAAATATTCAGGGGGATAGAATAAAGAGTGTATAAACAGTGAACTCACAAACATTGAACTTTTATAGATATGTTTCACATGCTATAATGATCAGCGTCATGAAGTGCCATCTAAAGATTTTAAACATAAAACAAACAACAGCTTAATAGTTTACGATTTGAATTGTTACAGTATCTAATCTGTGTGCCATTCGAATAAAACTCATCCTGACAAAGCTTTAATAATGAAAATTGTCAGCATTCGTGAGGATTCATTGAACCTGGATATCACTATTGATGAAATAACACGCTTCTTCATCCTGAAATATGCATAAAGCCAATTACAACATTCTTTTCTTCAAGTATATTTCTAAATAATTTAAGAATTTTCTCTTCAATCATTGTACAGTATTAAATATTTTAATGAAAAATTTTATAAAACATAATCAGTAAAAACGATGGATTTTATGAACAGTAAGAATTTTTAACTGCTACTCAAAATTCTTCGTTTTTCATATAAATATCGAAGAAACTTCAAACCCTTCTCTTCGTTAGTTAAAAAGAACCAAATCATTCCGGAATTCTTTACTAAATCATATCAATCTATAATTAAAAATACTTAATATACTACTTAATATATTAATAATACTACATATTCTGAAGCAGTAATATAAAAAAAATTAAGTCAATTCCTACTTAGGTCAACATAGAAAATTTTTTATTTTAGTTACTTTTATGAAAAAGTTACAATTAATGTAAATATGTAAATACATATGACGGAATAACAATATTAAGTGACAAAATAGAGAGCGATTTTTCATACAATTTTCTTTATTCCTTTCTATATATGGTATTTGACTATTATTTTTATTTGTTACTATTTATTCATTGATTAAATTTAACTATTGCAATAAAATAGTATTGTAAAAAAGAAATTACTTTCTCCAAAATTAGGTAATCCCAGGTGGGATTCGAACGCACAAACTTTAAATAACAAGTCCAACGTGCTAGGGACCCACGAGCAATTTTCCTTTTTATATAAGGTGTTGGATCGCTATTTTTATTTGTTTCTATTTAATCATTTATAAAATTTAATTAATTAAATGATATTAGAAAAAACTGTAGCTATGCAACAGTTAACTGTAGCTTTCCAACTATTTAGCTATGCATCCCGTACCTGTTTATGTTATAATTTATGTTTTTATGTTTATATATTTTTTCTAATTATTTTTTTAAAATAAATACTCTTTTACAAAAATTTTGTGTATATTTTAACTCTAAAATGTAGATTTAATACGTATATTCGAAAACACGTAATAAAAAAGTATGAAATTCTTCAACCCACTTTGATAAAATATCTACGCAGCAAGAAAGTTAACATCAAGTAAAAGTAACATGAACCACTACAAGTTTTAAAAAATGTGTTTGAACTTGAGTGGATGAATAAAAAGTAACAATTGAAAATTTGAACAGACGTATGTATATATAATAATAATTCCCATTATAATTTAATCTTTAACAATTTTTGATTTATCTATGGTTCATCCCTTCAGGACCCACGTTTTAATAATAGGTTAGCCAGCCGCCTAACGAGAGTATTTTGAACTGCATCTATCCAGCCACTCAGATCATGTGATTTGAGCTGCCTATAGACACACCGAGATTTCTGGAAACCACTCTCTTGTGCTTTGTCTGCTTTCAATTTGTGTACACGGCTGTAGCTTGGTTTGTGCACGCTTCTTGTTATGTTGAAACGCTGTATGTTCAATGTTATGTCAAAATGTATTGACTATTTCAAAGAACTACCTCGTCATGCATCAAAAATAAAGCATCAATCAACTTAAATAATATTATTAAGAAATCCATGCCAACGACCACGTCTTAACATTAGTCGGCAGGATTGGAACCGGCGTGGGGAAGAAATATAAAAAGTCAAGTTTTGCCATCGATACCATTTAAATAAAAATGAAAAGAAAAAAAATATGTGCATGTGCCCATTCATCGTAAGATGTGCAAAAGTGTTTCAATACTGCGTTAAAAAGGGGAATTTCCCATCTCGTCTCTATTGCGTTAAAAAAAACCATTAAAGATTAAAGATTTGTGCGTGTTTTGTAACAAAAATAAATCTTCTTCATCATCAAATATATGTGAAAAAAATCAGTCTGCAATTCATCCAACAGTTCTGTGCTCAAAGGAAAAAAAATCTTTCTAGCATTGAAGCGCGCAATGTGAGTTTTGGTAATATGGAAAGTAATGTGAAAAAGTATAAAAAAAATTTGGCGATTTTTCATCACTAATGTCTTTTTTTTTACTCTTGCATTTTAATTAGGGGAGACCGGAGCAAGATGACGACGTTAACAGTTTTTTGTTGTTTATTAATTTATTTTTAAGGGTAGCAAAATCAATTTTGCATGAACTGTTAGAGTAGTCCTTTGTAGTATGAAAATATATTACCATTTAATTTTTCCAATAAAGGAAGTTGCGGATTATTTTATTTTTTCATAACCTTAACAAATCGTCATCTTGCCCCAATACTGGGGCAAGATGACATTTGCCTTGGGGCCAGATGGCGACACTGAAAAAGGTTGAGCATATTTTATCTTTTGAATGTGTTACATGTTTTAATAAATGATAACTGTGTTTTTACATCTTACAAAGTATCAAACTAAGCGTAATGCATTGTAAGGTAATGTTGAAGTGTTTAGTTGTGTACCTAACAATAGTCACAAATAAAAATGAAATTTTTATAATTGGAACATTCCTCCTGACAACACTCTTGGCATTTGCAGCATTGTATCCATTCTTCTGTTGAAGGGTTTCTCTTCACAAGCAGGACATCTTATAACACCGTCCTTTGAAGTTGATACAACTGGAATGTTTGGCCTGGATTTTATAGATGTATGCCTACAGGAACAGTTTGAGTTTTTTTTACTCCCTTTTTAGCCTCACGAGCTTTTTTTCTTTGCTTTTTTTTAAAACTTCCTTTTCTTCCTTCTGCTTTTCCCTCTGCTCTAACACAGGGGTGGCCAACCCGCGGCACGCGTGCCACAATGTGGCACGCGGGAGTCGCTACTGTGGCACGCGAAGACTTATTGAAAAATGTTATGAAAATATTACTGAATTAATTGAATTACAATCGAAAATTATCATGAAGAGAATGTGTAAAAAACAGAAATTTTCAGCGTGATATTTTAAAGGCGTTAAGCAAGATTTTTTCTTTTCTTCAGTATAACGCCAAAAATGAGATCATGCCCCAAAACTTACAATTCCACGGTATAGTAACATTCCGAGAAAAATGTTGAGTAACGTGAGACTAAAAACAAATAAATTCTCTCTGTCCCTTATGGTCGAATCTGCCCCAAAAGTCACGCTCTCTTGGGGGGGGGGGGTTAATTTTTAACATCTCGGATTTCCACTTGAATTTCAGCTTCTCCTTGCAGTGCTGAAGCTTAGTGTTTATAGCTATTGACTGTCAGCGTGATGTCATTTAAAAAGGTTTTTCCAAAGGTGTTGGCTATTTACGATTTCTGTAATGTCATGAAGTAACTGCAATATATTAGGAGAGCAGTTGTTGATACGGTAGAAGTAATTCTATTCGCACAAAGTAGCCTCTTTAAAACAGAGGGAGTGAGAACTTGCATCAGTGACTAATCAGAATGCTGGATTCGGAGCCTAGAAAATTTGTGGCGTAACATCGGCAAATTGTTTCTAGCTATCAGTTGATTTTAAACTCTGTTTAGCAAGACGTTAAACTTTTTTCCTTTTCTAAAATTGTTTTTAGATTTTAGGGTTGAGCGTAATTTCAATTTTTTTTTTACTTTCAATATGTTTATGATTAATCCTTGGACATCGAAAATAAATTATAAAGAGGATATTGCAGCACGTGATTTTAAAATTATCTGGGAAGAAGAATACTAGTTTACACATCAAAATGCTTCCAAGACTGTTTGTTTGATATGTGGAATTTGTACAGCAGTTCCAAAAATGTTTAACATGGACCGTCATTTCAAAGAACTGCATAGTGATTTTAACAGCAAACATCCTGTTGGATCCAATTAAAAACAAAGAAATCTTTATCCGGCCAACAATCTTTGTTCTTGAAGAGAAAAGATGAAATGGAAACTATAGTGAAGGCTTCTTATGAACCTTCTTTGTTGTTAGCCCGCAACCCCCCCCCCCTTCCCATATCCTGACGGAGAGGAGGGAATAAAAAGTAACCTTTTAATTTTCGCCCAAAATGTCGGTGATCATAATGTCAAAAATATGGTTGATAAAATAGCTTTGTCTGGAAATACCGCCATGCGTCGTATAGAGGACATGGGCCCGGATGTTGGAACGCGAATTGTCTCTGGACTTTAAAATTGCAAATATTTTTCATTAACTTTGGATGAAATATGTGATATTACAGACAAAGCGCAGATAAGCACCTTTGTGCGTTACACGAACAATAATTTTGATACTGTGGAAAAACTTCTTGATTTGCGCCAACTAGTTTTAACTACAGGTGAAGATATTTTTAAGGAAATTAAAAATGTAATTGAAGTTAACAAAGTAGAATGGACAAAATTAGACAGTGCTTGCACAAATAGAACGCCTTGCATGGTTAGCAGAATAAAATGTTTTGTTGCAATGCTTGAAAATTATTTGGAAAGAAAAATTTTCAAGTATCATTATATTATTCATCAAGAAGCTCTTTGTGCCAAGGACTTAAACTGGTCTTTCGTTGTTGACCCCATGGTGCGCTGTATCAACAAAATTCCAGCTCGTGCTCTGAATTGACGAAGATTTCGTACGCTTTCCCCCGAAGAAACGAAAGAAAATGGCGAGTTATTCCTTCATTGTAGTCTGCGCTGGCTTTCCAAAGGAAGTTCACTTGCGAGATTTTGGAGTTTTAAGGAATGTGTTTTAGAATATCTGGAAGAAAACGATGAACTGCCCAGTAAATACACGCTCCTCAGGAGTAAAATTGGTTGTGCGATTTAGCTTTTCTTACCGATATAATGGAACATTTAAAAAATTTAAATTTAAGATTGCAAGGAAAAAATTGTATTTTCCTACCCTAGTTGGTCATGCATCTTTTTTTGTGAATAAACTTTTGCTTTTTTTCACTGGATTTTGGAGAGAAATAATTAACTAATTTCCCAATCACACAAGCAGGAATAATCTGCCAAAGTTAGCAATGTTCCGAACTATGATATATCTAAAAATTTAATACCCATTTTGCAGGATACTTTCAGTGCCAGGTTTGAAGATTTTAAAGATGATAAAAAAAATACTGAACTTTTCTCTAAACCGTTTTCGATTTCTCTTCAAGACATTAATTGTTACCCACCTCAAATACAAATTGAAATTATTGATCCACAACACCATATTACTCTGAAAAGAAAATATAAGGAAATTATTTCAACCTCAAATGATCCGAATTACACCAAATTTTGAAAATTTGTGCCATAAGCAATTTTCCAAATTTCCATGATTTAGCGGTCAGATATTGTTGTAGGTTTGGATGAACTTAAGTTTATGAAGAAATGTTTTCTGTTATGAATGTAATTAAATCAAAATATCGCTCAAAATTAACTGATGCTCCTAAAACACCTAATTTTATTAGCATCTTCAAGAACTATAATCTAAGTATAGATAATATTTGGTAAAAAAAACTACAGATTCAAAGTCATGTTAAGAAAGTACTGACTGCTTAATAATCATTTAAAATTACATGTTTCAAGTTGCTTATTCTTATTTTGTAACTAAGCTATAAATGGCTGATCTTGTAAAAACTTATAAACAATAAAATATAAGTTTCTACTTTTGTTTTATTTGTTATACCATTTTTTTTTACATTTTCACTACATAAAACTTGCATTTAAAAATATGTTTCTGGTGTAAATAACCCATAATAAGCCTATAAGTAACATTTTTTTCACTTTTGTATATTTTTTGGTTTGGTGGAAAATTTGGAAGTTAATTTTCTTCGCTTAATTTTTTTTTATCAGATTGTGGCATGCTTCCCAAAAAGGTTGGCCACCCCTGTGTTCTAACATTTCTTTGGTGGGTGTGCTTGTAAGAATGCTAGAGCTCAATTTTTTGCTTTTTCTTTTTTTCTCACATTATGTTTTTTTAGGCAATGGTTTGTAAAAAACACTAACAGGCTTCTTTGGTGCATCGGAATCAGCATTTGCCATTTCTGGTTTTTCTGTAGGGTTTATATGTTGGTTTTCTATTACCGGGGTCTGAGGATTAGCACTATTGTTCTCAGTTTCATTGCCAACAGCAGCATGGTTAGTAGTTTTTACCGCAGTATAGTCATGTTCGCTAAACACAAGAGGATTATGAGGCTCGAGCCCATATTCTTCAAACCCTTTCAACGGCATTTCCAAATGTAGCTGATTTGAAGTAAATGATGCACAAAACCTCACCAATATTTTTGTCTGTGTTAGATTTTTCTGTATGAGTGACTATAAAGTTGTCATATGCTTGGCTATAGTGCGTTTTTAACTGGTCGAAAAATGACACAACAAGGGGGTGGAGACGATGTGATGTGTGTGACTACAACATCACATCACCATGATGATGTTTTTCGCTCAGCAATATAAGATAGCCTGCAAAGTTATATGGGTTTTGTGATTGTCAAAAATCAACAGTTTAGGAGATTTTTTGCTTGGTTTCATATGAAAATAAAACTACTTCAAAAAAGAGAACGAAGTGCCCTCATTGTTCCAGCCCTTATCACTACAGTTGCCTAAAGTTCCTGGTGGGGCTTTTTCTACAAATTCAGGAAGCATTCGTTTTCTAGCAAAAAATCAGAAAAGGTGGCAGATAAAAGCCAGTAGCTATAAAGCAACAAATTATTGTTACATTCCTTCCTCTTTAAGGGATGGCAAAAATGTCTTCCTCTGGTCACCCCCTTTCGAATGAGACCTTTCCCGATCCGATGCACAACTTAGCCCCAAATGAGATGGAAGCGCAAGGTCACCCGGACATACACACAGACTAACAAGTTGTCGTAGTCTCCCACTACCCCTTTGCATATTATCTATGTTAGGATATGTAGTATTCATCATTAAAGACTACTCAAATAATAAATCACTTATTTATTATTTCTTTAAGACACAATTATACAATTAATAATCAACTTTAAGAACAATAAATTATCATGGAGTATTATCAGCATTCAATTATGGACGACGGAATACTAACTGATATCACGAGGGGAAATAACACGTACAATCAAACTACACATTTAAATTTAAGCCACAAAAGTTACAGACCTGAAATCTTCTTCAGTAGGAACCTGGAACAAGTAGAATTTATAAAGTGGCTGTAATCTAGGATATCTTCAATAACTTCTGATCCGCCCTAAATAATCTTCAAATTTCACTTTATTAAGCTAGACGGATAAAAAACACCTTCTTGGACAACGACGTAGTTTACTTTTTAATCTCAAACACGGAGTTCTACTCTATCAAACCGCTTAGTCATCCTCTTCTTCATTTCATTTCTCCTTTTATATCTCTTTCGAACTCGCTAAACACGAAACTATCTTATTTGCATAAGTCACACTTCCAGCTCTCAGTGGGGATTGGTCAAAATAAATACAATTTAAAAGTTTATCAGAGAAGGTTAGTGAAACGCGTAAGCACCCGTCACAAAGTGTTCACAGGATTTAATAGAATGGACAACAATAGTAAGTTTAATAAATTACGAAACACGGGGCAAGATGACGAGCTCGTCATCTTGCCCCATGTTTCGGATCGTCATTTGCCCCAGACTGTCTGTTTAAAAATATTCACTCTCATTACCATGAAGGAAGGCAATTAATTGACATTTAATCATGGTAATAGGTAGTATTTAAACCAAGTTACTCATAAATATTAAAGAGAAACGTTATATTTTACCTCTATCTGTAGCAGAGCTTATTTACACATGCATAAAAGTTATATCGTGGCATCAAAAAACAATCAATTTCACAACTAACACAAAAAGGACGATTTCAGCGTGTTTATGCTATAGTTTAACGAAAGGCCAAAAGGAGAGCCAGTAGTGTTCATTTGATGCTGCTACCTAGTGGAATACGGAAAAATTAAGACATTAGTCATCTTGCCCCTGTCTCCCCTAATGCTGTTAGTTCTAAATTGATTGCCAATTTTTTCCTTATTAGTTTTTAATAATTTATTTTAAAATGTTTATGAAAGATATTGAAATAAAAATGCGTAATAATTTCCAAGCAAATTTAAAGTGTTATTGAAGTAAAACTTCTTTACGGACCTGGGGACTGTATAAAAATTTAAATTTTGTAATTTTTTTGTAAATGGGTTTTTTTGTTCGAAAGGCACGTAAAAACATTCTTTACCTGTTTTAAAACATTTTTCAAATCGGAAGTACATATCTAAACCGAACGGTTCGGGAATTAGCTATTGGGTCACATTAAGGCTGGACACCCTGTATATATATTATCTAGTATATATATATATATATATTTATAACGGAGGATTATACATGACAACTGCAAACACAATGAGAAACAGAGAATATGTGTGTGGGCAAAAATGAGGAAACAAGTATAAAAATAATTTAAAAAAATAAGAAATGAAACACAAGTCCATGGTATAGTCTAAAATTCACATATTTTGTGCCTGGCATCCCTTTATGTGCTACACATGGATACAGAGCTGAGTACACGGCAGCGTGCTAAATAAATGGTGTTCATTTCTTCATTGGAGTCGCACCGTTGACAAAGGGGACTCTGGGCAATGCCTATCATGTTTAGATAGGCAATAGTGACCAGTGGCGATTTGAAAATCGGCAGCAGCTCTATCTCGTGACCATTTTGGAATATGAAGGATCTGCTAAACCACACTTTTTGATTATTCTTGGGCTAGAAGTGTTCTCGGTAGCACTTCTTTATGATTCTTCTGGCACTATAAAAAGGAACTATATTGTTAGAGGTTTGAAAGGCTTTTGTCCCCTTCTTCACCAAGCAGTTCATTTTTATTCCCATCAATGCCTCATTGTGATGAAAACCATTGCATGGCAATATCTATTTGGTATTGAAGTAAACCACCAATTAACTGTTGACATTTTAGAACATCCACTAGTAAAGTTGCCTTGATGGAAGATATTGCTTGGAGAGCACCCTTGTATAGCATAAAATAACTACCTTTGAAACATGATATTTGTGGCAAAGAAGTTGAGATAGAGAAATTCGTATAGCTGCAATTTTGGCATCAAAAGCAGGGCTGTGAACTTCTATTGGTGTATAAAAAAATAAGTTGCAGCAAACTCCAGCAACTACATTATTATTATCTGTCAACTTGGAACCGTCCGCCAAAACGTATAGCCATTCATCCTCAGGTTATAAGGTATTGAAAGTTTCCAAAGAAAGGATCCTTAGTATTTGGATATCTGTTTCTCTCTTTCGAACCCCATGGAGCAGCTCTATTGAAAACGCAAAGCCATACCTTTCAATCGGGTAGGAAGATTTTATTAGATCTTCTGGATCGAAATGAAAGTTATGAATCTCTTTAAGAGGGATGATTTTCTGAAAGGAAATCTCTCGATGATTTAAGATTTCTGTTGGTACAGGATAGATGATAATTGTAATTAGGAAAGGCATTCTGGGATTGTAGTAATTTTCTCTCATGATAACAAACCCGTTCTTGTACACCCCTTCTTGTTCCCGTTCTAAATTTAATAGGCATTTGATGGGTTGATAACAACAGAACATTGATTGGTGTTGATTTCAAAGCTCCCGTAATTAGCCGTAATGCTCGGTTATGGAACACTTCTAGTATATATCATTTTAAAGAAAATTTAATACTTAGTTCAATACAAGAAAAAAAATTCATATATTTAGAGCGTAAGAAAAAGTTAAGAAGTAATAACTTTTGAAATTCATTAGATACTCTTGATAGCAGTGAGTTATCAATGCTTAGTAGGATAGCTTTTATTTTTGATTACATATTCTCATCGATGTTTCATTGAGCTGAAAATAAATTTAATTCCTTCTTTTGTTATTACATGATGCCAGGAAATAGTTTTATCCACAATTACTTTCTTTTTATTGCATGGGAACTTAATTCGGAGGAGAGCTTTCAAACGGTGCCACGAGTTTCGATAGGATTGAGGTCATGACTGTTTCCTGGCCAAGGCAACAATAATATTTAGCTAAGAAGCAATGACATCAATTAAAACAGTAGATTGGACACCTTGAAAGAGATGTATGATGAAAAAGGGTTTTTTTCTGTTAAAATTATAAGACAGGTGGGTGGTTCAGTGACTACACCTGTAGACTTTAAGTATTGTTTAAAATGCCAGGAGACAAATTTAATAAAAAGCAAAGCATGAAAAGGCCAAAAAACGTCCATCACACTTGTAAATGATAGAAGAACAGAAATACACTATGTGTCAAAAAATAAAAGTATGTCATCAGCGGTCATCAGAAGAAGTCTTAAATATGCTGTTTTCTCTGTCAGTTGAAAAACAATCAAAAGAAGATTAGCAGATGTTAGATTAAGATGTAGAATTCCAAGAAAAAAGTTTTATATTAATTGACAGCTGCACTAAAAAAGACTACAGAAGTCGATGGAACACATTAATTAACAAGTGATTAGTGGTCACAAATTATATGGAGTGATGGAACTAAGATATCGTTATTCGGTAGTGATGGTCCAAAATATATAAGACGTAGAATAAGAGAAATGCTTCCTACTGACTGCATTCAGGAAACTGTGAAGTCCCCACATAGTTTTATAGTTCGGTCATGCATGTGAGCAGATGGTATCGACCCCCTTCATATCATTGATGGGACACTGAATGTCGGAAAATACATTGACACCCTTCTAGAACCTTCCGTCAGGAATCTATTTACCCACAATGCCTCATTAATTTTTCAGCAAGATTCTTCTTCTTGTCACACAATAAAGTAATCGAAACGAAGAGCATGGAGTTGGTATCCTAACCTACAAACAGCCTTATCGAAAACTCGTGGCACCGTTTGAAAGCTCTTGGCCCAAGAATTAAATGGGAACTCATTGAGGAGGGTATTGCTTAATGGCATCATGCAGTAACGAAGGAAGAGCTTAAAACTATTTTCAGCTCAATCAAACCTCGATGTGGAGCTGTAATAAAGCTATCCCACTCAACACTAATAACTCACTGTTATCATCAGTACCTAACGTAGAGCGATAGTTATTGCAGCATAACTTATTTGCGTTGCAGATATTTGAAAGTTTGCTCTTGTGTTAAATTTAGTATTAAATTCTCTTCAAAATTATGTAAACGATTTTGCATTTTGTGCAACATCACATTTTCTATAAGCATACAAACTTGAAAAATACAACAATTTTAAAAAGTGCCCACAATTTTGGCCATCACTGTATAGGATGTTTTAACATTTCCGAAATCAAATTTATTTTTATTTTGAGAAATTCTTCGAGTAGATTATTTGAAAATATATTAAAAGCAGCTTAACAATTTTTGATGTTATATTTTACACACCAAAAAACTTCAAAACAGGGTAAAAACAATACTACATCCTGACATTTTCGAGCATTTATACGTTTAAAAAAAATAAGAAAAAGGGGGTTTGGTTGTCAAATAGAATCTTAACTTCAATAGTAAAAATTCTGAAAAATATTATTTTTCAATCTGACAGATATAAGAAATCAAAAACTTAAATTTTAAAGTCTCTTAAGAGAATAGAAAAAAAAATATTTCTGTTATTTTGAAGAATAAAAATGGGATAGGAATTATATTTTAAATTTTTGAATTTATTCTAATCGTAATCGCGTTATATGTGGATATAGCTTTAAGGAAAAAGTATTTTTGAACTTTAAAATTTAAGAAATATGTGCTGGGTGAAAAATAAATAATAAAATAATAATTTATGATCTAGCGTTAAGGATTCGAATAAAGTTTCCTAATAAAATTTTAAGTACTAATCCTAACAGCTTCAATCTAATTTTATTTTTTTTAATTCTTGAGAAAAGAGCAAATGCTTTAAGTAATGGTGTTGAAATAAATTACATTTTTAAAGAATTGTTAAAAGGAAAAGATTCTTTTTTTCTTCCCGATCTTTGATTATTAATTCAAATGAATTAAAGAAATAATCCAGTGCATATCTCAGATATTCTAACATAAAAAGGTAAAATGCTTTAAAGTATACTTTTCCTTTCACATAGAAATTCTTAATATCTAACAAACTAGCCACAATTCCTTTCATTTCAAGGATTATATTCTTTGTTTAAAAATTAATCCCTAAAAAAGCTAAAGTTCATTTCATATCATGCTGACATATTATTATTACGTATAAGCTACTTACCGTTTGATTTAAAATTTACATCCTTAAGGCAGTGTTTCTCAAATTGTGGGGTGTGCTCTACTAAGGGGAAGTGATAACCTCACGACGAGGGTGAGAGCATTTAACGTATCGAAAATAAAGTATTTGAAAATATTAATTCACTGAGAAGCCAAACAAAATACATTCTGACATAATAAAAAGTAAAATACACTTTACACTGATATAATATACTTAGAAATTTATCAGTATTGTGCAATGTATTAGATAATTAATTTAATTATACTTACAATGTATTAAATAATTAATTTAACAATACTAAAACGATGTGTTAGATAATTAATTTAAAAATACTTATATAGAATGTATTGCATAATTAATTTAACACCCAATACTAACTTACGGACCAATTTAATAATTACCAGTGACCTCGTATGTCCTTGTTATACATAAAATAATTAAAAAATTTGATACGTTTCTTGATATTTTGTATGATTTATAATTAAAGTCATGTCGTACCTTTAGCGTCTAAGTACTCAACTATTGAAATCAATGCATTGTTATTGTATGGAGAGTGGGGAAATATGGAAATAATGAATGCAAATTGGCTCGCAAATATTGAAAGTTTGAAAAAAACTGCTTTAAATCAATTTAAATTTATTTTGCTTGATTTGTATTTTGTGTGAAATTAATTTTAAAACTCGTAACCTATAAAAGTAGTTGAAAAAGTGCAAATTATTGGCAGGTCAGATAGAAGAGAATTTTGAAATCGATTAATGCTTCTGAAGGGAATTTTTTCTTTAATAAAAGTCCAAATGCACCCCATTATTTTTCTTGACAATCACTTTTTATTTCAATTTAAAGGGGGAAAATCTAATCATTTAATTCATTAAAAGTGTGTACATGCTAAGTCGGAGATGCTTAATTCCTTCATTACATGAGATTGCGGTAAAAGAGGTTGCGAACCTGTGTGCTGTGGGGTGGGGTGGAGTGCACTTAAGAATCGCCTTTAGAACAGCTGATATGTGTTCCATCTGTCAAGGATAAAAGGGGAGTGCAAGAAGAGAGATGGCGGTTCCAGCTCATATGTTGTTCTCGTCACCTGATCATGGCTCAAAATTTCGCCACCAATAGTCCTCTTGTCCAATTGTCATCAAGTGAGTGAATATCAACGTCGCACTATTCAGCTACACATTTTGCGTCGGACTTCCTGATTATGAACCAAGGCCAAGTGACTAGGATGACACCTGAGCTGACTTCCCCTCTCCTAACTTCCACACCACACCACACTACATGAATGGGAGAACGTTTGAGCCCCAACAGCTGTAACGTGTATCAGTCCCATTTGCACGACGGGTTTTCAGTGGTACTGGGCTCCAACTCATGAACTAATAAACTACCGCTGCCCCTCGTTTTACTTCTTAAGAAAAAAAATTAAACCCTTTTTTCAGAAAACAGTCAAATAAATTATTTCTAAAAGTTCAATAAAATTTAAAAAAAATTTTAATATTATAAAGCAGTAATTTTTTCACGAAATAGAATTTTGTTCAAGAAATCACTTAGCGGCTGGGGTACTTTTTCTGTACATAACTTTTTAGTCATTTACCTATTTTTTTTTATATTTTACTTTTTGTCCCAAGATTTTAAATAAGTACTTCAATTTGTGTTAGGCAACTATTCATTATTTAACAACCAATATCTTATGCTTTAAATTAGAGGGTAAAGGTGAACTTGTATTTCCCTTTTAACATTTCTGGAGTTCTTATGTTGTAATTTATTTAGAGTGAAGCCTTTTTAATCGGCAATTCGAAACCTTATTGTGGCATTGTTCGAGAAGAAACCTCTTGTGTTACAGTCAATTAATAATCCTCTTTATATTTTCTACTAAGCCAGCTGAGGGGCGTAAATGGCTTATGCCTGGCTTTGTATGTCCAATATTGTGGGTTGGACCCCTACGACTGTCGGTGAATTGTCATGATGTAGAAAATCGGCAACGTCCGTGTCGTAAGATTATGCGGCATGTAAAAGATCCCTCGAATGCCAGTTGGCCTTAGGTGCTCTCAGCAAAGTTAAATTCCTAAGAACGTTTTCAAATCTTCACAGCTCAGGTCCTTACGTCTAGGGAGGAAACTGGACAGCAAAATTACTTGTGGTGATTTGTATTCCAACTCTATGGTGCCGCACTAAAAAGAGATACCAGCTCCTGGGTTATCTCTGGGGTACTAGGTCTGCAATAGTAAAACACCCATCTGTGGTCCTATTAGAAATAAAAAAAATAATATTTGCACTAAAAGAGGTGATTGTACTAAAAAATAATTTTAATTCATTCAATTTAAAAGTGGAAAAATGATTTAAAATTAAACCGAAACCAAAAACAAAAGCTCGGAAAATTTAAAAACTAATTTGTTATCAGATCTGTAAATTGGATGGCAAGAATTTCAATGATATGGGTCACAAAAAATGCAAAAAAAAAAAAAAAAAAAACCCCGGTTATATTTAAATGTGTCGGTTACTGTGAAAGATGACAAGATTTAGTAATAAAATAAGCTTCCTCTTGTTGAATCAAAACCTGTATTTGCCAATGAGGCTCTTACTAAAGACTATGGGATGAGAGTATTATAAAAGCAAAATTCAGAACATAATTTAGATAAATGCTTCCTAATAATCCACTGGCAACAGTAAGATCATGAAAAATTTTACGGAGCACATCAACACTTATCTTATATTACAGGCAATTTTGAGTAAAGCGTCGGGGTTTCGGAAACAAAGAGCTGTAAAAATATTGATTAAAACATGCTTTGTAATACACTGAGATGGGAGTTGTGAAAATGTTGTGGACTTTGGAGTTGTGACATTGTGGTTTTGGTTTTAAAGTAGTTTTCTAAAAATTCCTTCCTCCCAAGAATAAAACTTGTTTTAAAATGAAACGAATTCCGAACAAGGAAGCATTTAGGTCTTCATTCACATATTCTCCTAGGGGCCACTGCAGAAAGTTCAGAGAACGGCTGTGACGTGTCTTCTTGTTTAGGAAATTAATATAATATAGCTTAAAAAATTATAATATAGCATTAAAGCCTAGAATGTATGTAATAAATGTCATATTTCATACTTTGCCTAAAAACTTCGGCATTCCATACAATACCCACCGAGAAGAATATATAATGCCGAAGTATATAGAATGCCGGCATTTCATACTTTACCGGTAACGTAAATATATGTCTATCTACACTATTAAAATTCGAAGGTAAACAAACGTATGTATGTATGTATGTATGTATCTATCTATCTATCTATCTATCTATCTATCTATCTATCTATCTATCTATGTGCGTCTCTCTTCTCACGAACAGCACCACGCAGAAAGTCGCGGAAGGTACCAAAAGATCGGGAATTTTCCGGGGAAGCCGTATTGCCTATTTATATTCCGATATTGTAATTAGTTAAAAAGATATTAATTAAAAACCTTAAAACGCCGAATTATTTTACTCCTGCCGGTTGCTTACTTGGCGGAACTTCCCTTCCGTTTCGGCCGAGCGGTAATCTTACGTTTTCCACCATATTAAAATTGTCATCCGATTTTCGGTGTCGAAATTAGACAAAACATAATTACAGAATCGGAAAGATCATTTATTTCGCCACAACACGGTGTAAATTTTTTTGTAAAATAACGATATTTTCTATTTTTTTCGAATTTTTTAAAATAGTGTTAAAACTGATGCGTTTTTATGAAAATTATTTCTAAATCGTTGGGTATGAATTACTTTTCGTGTTATTAAATCGATATTCTACACTAATTAACTTCAAGCCTTTCTCTTTTAGATCCATTTATTTAAAAAATAAAATTTCCAAAACTTTTTTTTTAAAGAATTTTTAAAAAGTAGTCTTAATTTTTACTTCACATTGAATAACTTCGTCATTTATGAAGATAATCTCACGAAACCTTTTTTCCGTGTGTACAGTAATATTATCCGTAACATATACGAAGATTGAAAATATTGCTTCAAAATTACGGATTTTAAAAAACATTTTGTGATTTTCGTAAACTTATGTTTTTCTGAGAAATAAATTAAAAAGTAGTAATTTCTACATTTTTTATTTCAAAGTACGTTATTTTTGCAAATAGCTGGTGATGTTTGAGAGCATTAACGTAAAAATTATGCCCTTAAAATGAAGGTAATGATTTTTAAAATAATTTAAAATACGCGATTTTACACCAAACATTGGTTAACTGTGCTTGTGGCAGAGTGCGCAGAGCTCCCGCTACACTCAAGACTATAACTGCAGCACTACCGTGCGTGGTCAAAACGAAGGAGGGTGTACGCCTCGCAGAAACCCGCCGGTCGATCTTTTCATACTTGTATTAAATTTTTTCTCCTACTGGACATTGCGTCACCATACATTACTTTTCGTGTTATTAAATCGATATTCTACACTAATTAACTTCAAGCCTTTCTTTTTTAGATCCATTCATTTAAAAAATAAAATTCCCAAAACTTTTTTTTTAAAGAATTTTTAAAAAGTGGTCTTAATTTTTACTTCACATTGAATAACTTCGTCATTTATGAAGATAATCTCACAAAACCTTTTTTCCGTGTGTACAGTAATATTATGCGTAACATATACGAAGATTGAAAAAATTGCTTCAAAATTACGGATTTAAAAAAAAAAATTGTGATTTTCGTAAACTTATGTTTTTCTGAGAAATAAATTAAAAAGTAGTACTTTGTACATTTTTTATTTCAAAGTACGTTATTTTTGCAAATAGTTGGTGATGTTTGAGAGCATTAACGTAAAAATTATGCCCTTAAAATGAAGGTAATGATCTTTAAAATAATTCAAAATACGCGAGATTTTACATTTAGCCAAACATTGGCGTCGAAAATTACTTTCAGAATCAGTGATTTAAAAAATAAAAAGCCGAAAACTTTTTTGAACGAATTGTAATAAAACACTCAAAATACTTAAATCAATCATTTAATAATTTCTTCATTGAAAAAAAAAATTGCATTAAATTTTTTCCCGTGTGTCGATTTTGCTTAAAAATTACGGATTTTTAAGATTTTTTTTGTGATTTTCGTAAAATAAAGTTTTTGCGAGAAATAATATAAGCATTATTTTTGTAACATTTTTTCTTCAAAAATTATTGTTGTTTCCAATCAATATGTGAACACTTGGAATTTTCAATTAAAAATTGAGCCATAAAAAATAATGAAAACTTTAAAGACATTCTAAAGGCTTTGCGCATGCGCGAGAATCATTATTATAATTTTTTCCCCCTCTGTTTAACGCTCAGTGGCCAAGGTCAAACTTGATGTTGCAATATTTTTTCCGTTATTCATTACTAGATTAATTATGTAATGACAACACTGTATAATCTGTTTTTTTCTGGATAAAACGATAGATTATAGTTTTCTGGACTATACTTTGGCTACCAGTATATAACGATTCATTGGCAAATGAAAATACCACACATACACACAAACCCTTTGTATTATTTTTAGCTCTAAGAAAATAATTATTGTTAAAATAATGAATATGCTTGGTTTTTCGTAATATATTATATCAGAACGTTTTCTTTGTTGCTTTAAATGTACATTTTTTTAAGTAAAAAAGAATTGTTTTCTGTAAATCATTAATCGAAATTTTTCAATCGTTACGTATAAGGATTTCTTATAACTATGATAAGTAAACCATCTGAACTAAAAAGATTCATACTTTGCTCTTTTAATATCAGTGATTGAATAAATTAAATACCAAACATCATTTATTTGTCACGATGCGGATTTTTTTTCAAAATAATAATACTTTGCCTATTTTATGATTTCTTCTAAAATGAATAAATATCGATGCATTTAAATGAAAATGATTTTTAAAAAAGTCATTGATCATTTAGAATCAATGATTAAAAAAATAAAATGCCAAAAAAAAAGAATTTTATAGGAAAAAAAACAACTTTTTTTTTTTTTACAAAACAATGATGTTTTGCATATTTTATGAGTTTTTCTCATATGAATCAATATCGTTGAAGTGAGTGGGTGATTTTAAAATTCACCCTGTTTGCCTATTCGAGAATTTTTGGTGACGGACCTCGAAATTTTCAACCATTCTCAAGTGACGAGGACGACACCTGAGCTTTCACCCATCTTTAATAATTACCACACCACACCAACGCAAGAACAAATTTCGAAAAAGGGAGTTTTTATGACATTGTTAAAGAAATCACTCACATCGCACGCACACACACACACACACAGGTGCTATCGGCCTGAGGGAAACACGAAATTTCCATGAGGGTGAAGTTATTCACTCGGTAAAAGCCCATGCAACGCCGGGCTAAGCGGAGAGGAAAGAAACAAAGAAATCAAAGTAATTTCGGAAAATAATATTGGAAGTGCTGAATTTGTGAAGATTGAGTGAATATTAACGTCATACTGTTCAGCTACACGAGGCCTTTTGGGGACGGTCCACGTAATTTTGAACCTTCGTCAAGTGACGCGGACGACACCTGAGCTGGCACCCCCTCTCCTAACTACCACACCACACCAACGGAAGGACGTTTGAACTCTCGACAGATTTTACGTGCATCGCTCCCCTACACTGCGGGTCTTCAGTGGTACTAGGATCGAGAATTTGTGAAGAGAATTGAAAATGTTAAGCAACAAAGCCATGACACGCACTCACGGGACATGCACTCACATCGTACGCGTGAAATCCCACAAAAGTGTTGGCGTTAGAATAAAAGGAAGAAATTAACATGGGGATTAAGTTATACCCTCGGTATAAGCCCGTGCAACGCCGGGCCATGAAAGCTAGTCTTACACTATTAAAATTCGAAGGTAAACAAACGTATCTATGTATCTATCTATCTATCTATGTGCGTCTATCTTCTCACGAACAGCACCACGCAGAAAGTCGCGGAAGGTACCAAAAGATCGGGAATTTTCCGGGGAAGCCGTATTGCCTATTTATATTCCGATCTTGTAATTAGTTAAAAAGATATTAATTAAAAACTTTAAAACGCCGAATTGTTTTACTCCTACCGGTTGCTTACTTGGTGGAACTTCCCTTCCGTTTCGGCCGAGCGGTAATCTTACGTTTTCCACCATATTAAAATTGTCATCGGATTTTCGGTGTCGAAATTAGACAAAACATAATTACAAAATCGGAAAGATCATTTATTTCGCCACGACACGGTGTAATTTTTTTTGTAAAATAACGATATTTTCTATTTTTTTCGAATTTTTTAAAATAGTGTTAAAACTGATGCGTTTTTATGAAAATTATTTCTAAATCGTTGGGTATGAATTACTTTTCGTGTTATTAAATCGATATTCTACACTAATTAACTTCAAGCCTTTCTCTTTTAGATCCATTCATTTAAAAAATAAAATTCCCAAAACTTTTTTTTTATAGAATTTTTAAAAAGTAGTCATAATTTTTACTTCACATTGAATAACTTCGTCATTTATGAAGGTAATCTCACAAAACCTTTTTTCCGTATGTACAGTAATATTATCCGTAACATATACGAAGATTGAAAAAATTGCTTCAAAATTACGGATTTTAAAAAACATTTTGTGATTTTCGTAAACTTATGTTTTTTTCTGAGAAATAAATTAAAAAGCAGTAATTTGTACATTTTTTATTTCAAAGTACGTTATTTTTGCAAATAGTTGGTGATGTTTGAGAGCATTAACGTAAAAATTACGCCCTTAAAATAAAGGTAATGATTTTTTAAAATAATTTAAAATAGGCGATTTTACATTTAGCCAAACATTGGTTAACTGTCTGGTGGCGGAGTGCTGAGAGCTCCCGCTACACTCAAGACTATAACTGCAGCACTGCCGTGCGCGGTCAATGTGAAGGATGATGTCCGCCTCGTAGAAACCCGGCGCTCGTTTTTTTCATACTTGTTTTAAATTTTTTCTCCTACTGGACATTGCGTCGCCACACATCATTACACACACTCAGACCCCCATGGGCAGCCTTTTTTGAGCCAATATCCTCATCACTACTACATCCAAATTGGAAAACACTCTCTCTTCCACCAGATTCCAAAACCGAGCCGCCAAAGATCATCGCCTCGAAGCCCCGCCTACCGGCCTGATCGCCACTCATCCAATTGCTAAGCTCCATACTATCCAGCATGAAAATGCAACTTAACCAAGACCTATACAGAACTTTTTCTAGCCAGATAAGGGTCTGAGGGTTCCCAGAAACCCATGAACCCGAAATTATATCCGTATTTTTTTTCTCCCTTGAAAAAGGTTTTTTTCTGATTTTTAATTTTTTTCCCCCGGAAATAGTCAGTTAAATACACATAAATTCCTTAGGCAAAAAAAAACCTATGTTCATATTATATATTCTTTATTATTAATTTTTTTTTTAAATATCAAAAATCAATAAATTTTTTACAATACATTTAAATGTAATCGTGAATCGAAATTTTTCAATCGTTATGTGAATATCGTTATGTGACAATCGTGAATCTGGCTGCTCTGGCTTACCGCCATTTCTAAAATATTTTTGAATCTCTCTGGGCAAAGAAAAAAAAGCTAAAACATTTTTTAGCATTTCTTGGACAAAGAAAAAAAGATAAGTACTGTCTTTTTAAGTTTTAATTAATATTTTTACTTTGTTTGATTGTTTCTGTTTTAGTTTAGTTGTCGATTTTCAAAGGAATTACTCAAACCTAACGTATTTATTTGTAGAGTATAGTGCAAAACTTTAAATTCATTTTGTATGTGTCTTTTTTAAAAGTTAAGCTGTTAAGTTTTAATTAATATTTTGACTTTGTTTGATTGTTTCTATTTTAATTTTGTTGTAGATTTTCAAAGTAATTCTTCAAACGTAACGTATTTATTTGCATAATATTAGATCAGTGATAAACTTTAAATTGTTTTTGTATATGTCTTTCTTAAAAGTAAAAATAGGTGCTTGAAACTTTATTTTGTAGTAATTTATTTAGCATGTTTTAATGTTGAAAATCATTGCATCGTATTAATTCAATTTGTAAATCAGGTGTAGCTCTAAAGTTTTAAATAGTTTTTCCCCCCGCTTTGTTTTGATTGTTTTTCATCTGCAATGCCTAAACGGAAAAGAAGCATTACAGGTGATGCTGCCCGTAGAAGGCAGGCAATTAGAGAAGGCAAAAGAAGAGCCACTGAAACTGAAGGAGAAAGAAGTCACCGATTGGCAGCCATGGCACAACGTGACCAGGAGAGAAGAGCGGAGGAAACTGAAGAACAGAGAAGTCACCGATTGGCTGCCATGGTACAACGTGACCAGGATAGAAGAGCGGAGGAATCGGAAGAACAGAGAAGTCACCGATTGGCTGCCATGGCACAACGTGACCAGGAGAGAAGAGCGGAGGAAACTGAAGAACAGAGAAGTCACCGATTGGCTGCCATGGTACAACGTGACCAGGATAGAAGAGCGGAGGAAACGGAAGAACAGAGAAATCACCGACTGTCAACCATGGCACAACGTGACCAGGAGAGAAGAGCGGAGGAAACGGAAGAACAGAGAAGTCACCGACTGTCAACCATGGCACAGCATGCAAGAGGACGCCGTCTGAACGTCACTGAAGAACAAAACTTCCTTCAGATACAAACTTTTTATGCCGCAAGAACCTTTCTTTACCCGGTTGTTGAAGAGCATAACTGTGGAGAAATGGGCAATGTTTGTCTGAAATGTGGGGGTTTGTATTTTGGGGCAGAAAAGAATGTCAGAGGAGCTTACACCCATTGCTGCCATAATGGGAAGATAATTGAAGAAGCTTCAACATATCCAGTAGAAATGAAAGGATTGATGGATGGTAGCCATGATTTATCTGAGCATTTCAAGAAAAACATAAGGTCGTACAACAGTGCTCTGTCCTTTGCTTCAATGGGCGCACAGATTGTACCACCTGCCGGTAGAGGAGCATATTGCTTCAGAATTCATGGTCAAATTTATCACAGGACTTCTCATTTACATCCAGCTCAAGCAGGAGAAGAAAAATTTGCTCAGTTATATGTTTTGGATTCTGAACTTGCTACTTGTCGACGAATGGAGCGTTGTCAAAATTCTGAATGCAATCTGGAACTTATGAGAAGATTTGATGAGATAATTAGAAGAGTCAACCCTTTTGCTGCTGCGTACAAAATGATGTGGGAACTGGAGCAGCAGGTGATTCGTGAGAAAGGACATGAGGCGTCGGAAAACGTTACCATGTACATCAGTGATAAGAGACTTGATTCTGACCAGCACAGAGGAAGATATAATGCTCCCAAAACAAATGAGGTTGCAATGGTGTTTAAAAGCTCTGATGGCATTCCACCAAATAACCGGGATACCTGCATTTATCCCAAACAACGCCAACTGTTCAGGATTAATACTCTCAATCCTAACTGCGATCAAATGACTTATGTTTTATTTTTTCTATGTGGTGAGAAAGGTTTTCGCGTTCATCAAAGTTTTACCGAGTTACAGTTTTATGTGCACCGCTTATCAGTTAGGAAAGATATTTTCAATCCTATTTTGTATGGAGGTAAGCTTATGCAGCAGTATGTTGTGGATTCTTATGTTAAGGTTGAGGGTAACCGTTTGAATTTCATTCGTCACAATCAGAGAACACTGCGAGTTGAATCGTATTTGGGTCTTGCTGACCACGTGAATGCTCTGGCTACCGAAGCTGGCATGAAGGCAGGTGTTACCCTCATTCTGCCATCAAGTTTCATTGGAAGTCCTAGAGCAATGCAACAGAACTTTCAGGATGCCATGTCGGTTGTTAGAGATTTTGGTAAGCCCGACTTGTTTTTGACTTTCACTTGCAACCCAAAGTGGAAAGAGATCAAAGACAACCTTTTCCCTGGACAAAAGCCTCATGATCGTCCCGACTTAGTTGCCAGAATTTTCGACATCAAGAAGAAAGCACTTTTGCAAGATTTGAAAAAAAAAACGGTATTTTTGGTCGCATAGTTGCAGACATTCATGTCATAGAGTTTCAGAAGAGAGGACTACCGCACATGCATCTATTGCTGATATTAGCAGAAGAGGATAAAATAAAGGACCCGGAGAGCATCGATCGGTTAGTCTCAGCAGAACTGCCAGACAAGACAGTGGATCCTAGATTGCATGAAATTGTTAAATCTACAATGATTCATGGACCTTGTGGTGTGTTGAACCCCAATGCTCCATGTATCGTTGATGGTGTTTGCACAAAGGGATACCCCAAGCAATTTAGAGAAACAACTGCTGAGAACATCAATGGTTATCCAATGTATAGGCGTCGTGACAACGCAAATCATATTGTGATAAATGGCAATGTTGTTGATAATAGGTGGATTGTGCCGTATAACCCATACCTCACCAAAAAATACAATGCCCATATTAATGTGGAAATCTGCAGTTCGCTGAAGTCCGTCAAATATATCTTCAAGTACGTTTACAAGGGTCATGACTGTGCAAAGGTTGTCTTCGAGGACAATGGACAGGGGCTAATTACATGGGATGAGATACAGACCTTTTTGAATGCAAGATATGTATCTGCGCCTGAAGCAATGTGGCGACTTCTAGAAAAGAAAATGCACGAGAAATCCCATGCAATCATTCGTTTGCCAGTGCATTTGCCAAACATGCAGCCGCTTCTTGATGATGAAGAGCGTCAAGCACTGGAAGAGCTGCTCAAAGGAATACCATGCTGACAGCTTGGTT